>VZTB01000128.1:9374-21779 GCA_013397245.1 Thryothorus ludovicianus
CCTTTCTCTCTGTCCAGGCGCTCTATTCCTCCCTGCTCCCTCAGTGTCCCTGCCCGTATCCGTGCCCCTCTCCCTGTCCTGACGCTATCCGCATCCCTGGTCCCTGATAGGAAAGGTGTGTACCGATGTCTGTACAAACAATTCGATGGGTGAGGCTCTTTAGGAGAAAGGGGTGTTCATGTCTTTGAAAGGGGTCTTTATGTCTCTACTCACCTCGAGCCATACAGATTTGGTACAGAACCCAGACAGTTTGACTACGGTTTGAATTCCTGAACTTTAGGGCAATAGACAAATGTGTCTGCACAAAATCTAGCGCAGAACTCAGCCTGAGCTTCTAACTTCGGGGGAAAATGACACGTTCAGGGGCGGAACTTGTGGTGGGCGGTTCGGGAAGGCTGTGCCTTCCTTGTACCTCAGCCAATGGGGGAAGGAAGAGGGCAACATGCGGCTGGGAGTTGGGATAAAAGGAGGCTGCATCGGCCGAAAGTCTGGAGAGGGACTCTCTGGGGATATGGCCCAGTGGAGTCTCTTCCTTTATTCGAATAAAGTTGCAGGATTCCTCTGTCTCCTTTATGGGTGATGGCGTCTCCTAATGTGATTTTCTGCACATCCCTGCCCCTGTTTCTGTCCTGGCTCTGTCTTCATCTCTGGCCACTCACTCTCCCTGCCCATATCCCTTCTTCTGTCCCTGCCCTGCCTGCATCTCATTAGGAAAATCTCATTTCCTAAGTAAAGTAGGGATTGGTCGTTCTGGTATGAAGTGGTTTGGCCTTTACCAGGATCTGTATACCCCCTGTTATGTTGTGCACTGCATAGCTGTGGTTGGGTAGGCAGGCAGATAAGGCCCACAGCCTGGGCCCCTCAACACTTCCCTGAGACCCTCCCATCGTCTGTCCTCCTAGCTAAGTACCCCTTGAGACAGTGGGACTGACTCCAGAACGAGGGAAGAAGGATGCCAAGGGCATAGAATTGCACTGGTTTTACAAAGCCATGGGGACAGCAGGGAATTGGTGGAGCCCTGCTGTACCCCAACACTTGAAGGGTGCTAGAGCCACATGTGAACCACATTTGGGGTACCTCAATTTGGCTGGGACAACCCCTGGGTGTGAGTAAAGAATGTCTCTTGTCACGCTCATCTTGGTGTCCTGCCCTTGCTCCTCGGGCTGCATGGGCGAGGTGTGCAAGGTTCATGACACCTGTCCCTGCCCACAGCTCTGCCCCTGCCTGTAACCCTGACCCCAGTGCTGGTCCTCTCCCTGCCTTTCCTCCTAACATCCCTGCCCCTGCCTGTATTCCTGCCTTGCTGTCACCCAACACTAAGGGGATACCTATCCCTGCTCCTGCCCACATCCCTGACCTGGCCATTTGCTGCTGCCACCAACCACAGAATCACAGGGCTGGAAGAGACCTCCAAGATCATCGAGTCCAACCCCCTCCCTAACACCTCAACTAGACCATGGCACTGACTGCCACATCCAGGGTATTTTTGAGCACATCCAGGGATGGTGACTGCACCACCTCCCTGGGCAGATTGTTCCAGTACTTTATCACTCTTTCCATAAAAAACTTCTTCCTAATATCCAATATCTCTGCTTCTGTTCTTGTCCCTGCTCCTGACTATATCCCTCTCTCTGCCTATCTGTACCTCTACCCCTGTCCCTGACCCCAAATGGAGCCTATCTTCCTCTTACTCATATCCCTACCCCTGCTGCTGATCTTTCCCTACCTCATCCTATCCCTATCCCTATCCCTATCCCTATCCCTATCCCTATCCCTATCCCTATCCCTATCCCTATCCCTATCCCTATCCCTATCCCTATCCCTATCCCTATCCCTATCCCTATCCCTATCCCTATCCCTATCCTTATCCCTATCCCTATCCCCAGCCTCTGCCTGTCTCCTGCCCATGTCCCGACTCCCTGTCTCTTTTTGATCCTGCCCCTATTCCCTGTCCTGTCCCTCTTCCCATCCTTGCCAGCCTCTGCTCCCAGGAGCACACTCCCCCTCTGATTACAGCCCCCGCCCATCCTCCCGGCCGTGCCCGACACGGCGCCGAGTTCTCGGGTGTGAGTTTGTTATTTGGCCCTTCCCAGTTTATTTGGGCCATTTGGGGCAGTCGCGGGTTCCTTTGCACTTTCGTTTCCAGATTGGCAGAGGCAGAAACTGAAAATGCGCCAGGAACAGAAACTGAAACTCCCAATTTCCCAGCTTAAGGTAGCACATCGGACGCGTACTACCTGCTGCCTCCTGCTCCCGGCATCCGGGGGCACGGGGGACTCTGGTGATGCTGGCACCGGCTGCATCCCAGTGCAAGGCAGGGCACCAGCCTCCCTGGTGATGCTGGCACATCCCCACTGACGGTGTTGACACCAGAGCCCTCGGTGAAACTGGCTATGTCTGCATCTCGTTGCCAACAGTGATGCCAGGGCACCTGCTGACACTGGTGACAGCCTCATTCCATGGCCCGTGGTGACACCAAGGTGGCTAGTGGCGCTGGCCATATCCCATTGCCCCTGCTGACACCACGGCACGTCATGAGCCATGTCCCAGCACCGGCTGTGCCCCAGTCCGGGCGCCTGAGCCCCCAGCACGGGACTGGCGCCTGCGGTGGAGCTCTGTCTTTGTCCAGCTGCACACCCGGGGAGGACCCTGTGTCTCCGAAGGCACCGGGGCTGTGGGGTCCCACAGCACCCCGCAGCCAGCCTGCCAGCAGCTGCCTCTCTGCCACCGCCACCCGAACTGGATGTCAGGGCGACGCGCGGCCACTCCTGTCCCCTCCCGGACCCCTCACCGTTGCCACCGGAGACACCCGCTGATCTGGCGCCACCTTAAATTCCCAGCGGTGACGCGTCGGGGCGGTGGCCCGGGAAGGTTTAAAAGCTGCTGCAGGCAGGAGCAGGCTGTGGGGGGACGGCTGGAGGCAGTAGACGTAGGCGGGAGCAAATCCGAAATAGGGGTAAAGGAAGGGACACACCTGTCAGCATGGAAGTGGACCTGGTTGCATCCACAAACGGACTGAGAACAGTAACCACCAAGAAGCTGGATGCCTGGATCAAGGAGAACCTGCAGCCCAGCACAGATTTCTCCGCACAGGTGAAGAAGACAGTGTGGCAAATCTGTGAATTCCTGAAGACGACCTGCTTTGAGGATAATATCCACGTCCAAAAGACTGTCAAGGTGAGTGCTGCCCGGCTTCGGGGCCAGCTGACGCTCCTGCTGCCACCCTTCCCACTGTCCCATGCTCCAGCTCCTTCCCTGCCTCAGTTTCCCTTGGCAGCTCCAGGAGGGGTGGCTGCCGATCCTGGTGCTGGCAGTGGGGCTGAGCAGGCAGGATCTCTCTCTGCAGGGCGGATCAGCAGGAAAGGGCACAGCCCTGAAGAATAACTCTGATGCTGATGTGGTGCTCTTCCTCAGCTGCTTACCCAGCTACCAGGAGCAGAAGCAGAACAGAAAGGTTATCCTGGATTTGATCAAGATAAGGCTGAAGGCCTGCAGGGATAGCTTGCAGTTCGAGGTGTACATCGGTGAGCCCAAGTACAAGGGTCCTGACAGCATGCCACGCTCCCTCAGCCTTACTCTGTCCTCCAAGGAGACTGGAGAGTCCATTGACGTGGACATCCTGCCAGCTTATGATGCTTTGGGTAAGGGCTGCAGGCTGGCACAGGGACAGGAAGTGGTGTCCGTGCTGGGATGGCTCTCACCCTCCTCACCCCACAGGGCAGGTGACTCAGGCTGTCCCACCAAAAGCAGAAGTGTACGTGAGGCTCCTGCATGCCTGCAGCCACCCCGGGGAGTTTTCCCCCTGCTTCACAGAGCTGCAGAAGATGTTTGTGAAGCGTTGTCCTGCCAAGCTGAAGGACCTCCTGCGCCTGGTCAAGTACTGGTACAAGGAGGTGCGTGAGAGGCTTCCCAGCTTTCCCAGTTCCCAATAGACACCCATCCCAGCCAGCTCTCACCACCATCTCTGTCTTCTTTGCAGATGCTGAATCCAGAGTACCCCTATGCACACCTGCCCCCTAAGTATGCCCTGGAGCTGCTGACCATCTATGCCTGGGAGGAGGGCACAGGCTCCTGCAACTTCTTTGACACGGCTCAGGGCTTCCGCACAGTGCTGGAACTGCTGTGCCAGCACCGGGAGATCTGCGTCTACTGGGAGGAGAACTACACACTCCAGCACAGAGAGATTGGTGCCCACATCAAGCAGTTGCTGTGCAGTCCCCGGTGAGGACTATGCCTGGCAGGATTGTGCCCGCTGGCCCCATGGTACTGCCCAGGGCTGACAGCAATGCTCGCTCTGTGTTCACAGCCCTGTCATCCTGGACCCTGCTGACCCCACGGGGATCTTGGGCCAAGACAAGGACTGGAATTTGATGGCACAGGCAGCTGCCAGATACTGTCACTCACTGCCCTGCCTGGAAAATGTCGAGCCCTGGAATGTGCAGGTAAGGCCGCCTGAGCCTGTGAGCATCACGGTCCCCCACCCCTGCCGCTGCTGTCTTTGCCCACCTGCTCTCCTGTCCCTGCAGCCAGCCCGGCCCGTGACCATTGAGGTGATGCAGCTGTCAGGTACCAAACTGATGATGAAGTGTGTCAGTCCCTACACCACTGTCAGGCGGCTGAAGGAGATGATCCAGCAGAACTGGGGCATCTCAACATACACACAGCGCCTGGCACAGCAGGAGCCAGGCAGAAGCAACATCATCCTACAGGACTGCGATACCCTGGCCAAGCATGGCATCTTCTACAACACCACGCTGGTGCTGCTGCAGACTGAGCCCCAGGAGATGCAGGTTTTGGTCAAGGATGATAAGAATCGGACCACGACCTACACGGTGCTGCCCACTGACACTGTCAGACAGCTGAAGGAGAAGATCCAGGCTCGGCAAGGGCCTTCTGCCAATGAGCAGCGCCTGACCTACGGCTCCAGGGAGCTGGAGGACCGGCACACGCTGGCACACTACGATGTCAAGCCCATGAGCACGATCTACATGCTCCTGCGTCTCCGGGGTGGTGCATGCCCCCAGCTCCCCTAGTTCCCTGCCTGCTTGCCCCCCTGAGCATTGCCCTCAGCACCAGCCCATGCCCCCATGTACCATCCTGTCATGCTGGAAATAAATACTTAGTAAATCCTTGTGCTGCTTGCTCTGTTGGGGACAGTGACAGATGTCACATGGGGTGGTCAAAGGGCTTGGGGTCACCAACCCTTTGGGATGAGGGGAGATCTCAAAGCCACAAGCTGATGGGTTGGCACAGGGACACAGAAGTGCAGTAAAGTAGTGCTCCCTGAGCCCAGGGTGCTTTGTGGACCTCAGGAGAAAAAAACAGCTCCTTTCTCTGCCTGTGCCCATGCTGGGGGCTCAAGTGTCCAGGCTGGGGTGCAGCCGGTGCTGGGACATGGTTTGTACTGGTAGCATGATGTCACCAGAGGCCATGGGAGGTGGCCAGTGCCCACCAGCGGTCCCGATGCCAGTGCAGACGGCAGGAGGCAGCAGAGTCCGAGGTCACCTTCGGTCACTGCCTTAATTGCTGCCAGTTGGCACTAGGGAAGTTTGGTTGGTTTTCATCTTCCAGAAATAGAAGTGGAGCTGAAAGCATGGGATGCTGGAAGCCCTGGGGGAAACCCATCAGCCTTGGCAATGCCCCTGCAGGTCTTGTCTCGCCTCAGCCCTTCAGTGTTGCTGAACATCCCCACCCCTCTGGGCTTGGGGAACCAGAGTGGGTCCATGCTATGGGGCACTGGGCTGCCCCAAAAGTGCTTCTTGGGGCTCTGGGTCAGACGCGGGACCCTGGGCAGCTGAATCTGCTTTATTGTGCTCAATTAGTACAAGGTCCCCTGTGCCACTGTTCTACACACAGGGCGGTGGGTGTCATCTTTATGCCCGCCCACATCTCCCCTTTGTGCCCCCCTCCTCCTGCTGGGCCCCCGTGTCCCACCAGTGCCTGTCCTGCCCGTCCGTGCTCCCACTCCTGCCCGCAGCCCTTTTGGGACCCAAGCGTGGCCCTGCTGTGCCGTCCTCCCACAGTGCCACGCTGGGGGAGGGCACTGCCTGGCCCTGCAGGTTTACATTCATCGTAACAGTCGTTAATAAATATTTCGGTGACTCTGCGATGCCGGCAGCCGGCTGGGTCCCCACCGGTGTCGGAGCCGGTGGCAAGGGCAGTCGGCAGCCCCTGGGGGGGCCGCTCAGCCCGGCTGCAATCCTGCGGCCCCGGAGCTGTAGCCCCCGGCACTGCCCCTGCAGCGCTGCCGGCAGGGCGGCCGAGGCTGTGCCCCACCTGCGGCCCCGCTCCTAGGCAGAGCCCGGCGCCCGGGGCCGGCCCCCGGGTCACCAGGGGGATGCGCTGCGGGGGCCCCGCTCGGCCCGCGGCCCCNCAGACCTTGTCCGTGGCTCCCAGCGGTGGGCGCTCCACCAGCTGGAGGAAGTCCCGGTACCAGACCTTGCGGCCGGGGATCCCGGCGGCGAGCTGGGGGTCTCCGGCAGATGCCACGCCCGTGGCCTGCCAGGCGCCGATCACCTCCAGGGAGAGCCGCAGCAGGGGCTGGGTGAAGCTGTGCTCGGTGGCGTGGCAGAGGTAGAGGCCGGCGTCGGAGCGCTGCACGCTGCGCACCAGGACACCCCGCTCCGTCCGCACCACCCGCTCGTCCATCTGCACCTGCAGCAGCCGTGGGAATGGGCGTTCAGCTCGGCACGGCACGGCACGGTCCCACCGAAGGTACCTGGCCAAGGAGAGCCTACCTCTCGCTGGGGATCGTTCAGGCTGCGCTGGTATGTCCAGAAGATGTGGGCTTGCAGGGATTTTGGGATGCACTCCAGAAACACGGTGCTTCCCTCCACCCCATAGAGTTGCTTCTGGGGCACAGTGTCCCGCCTGGGATCTGTGGGGACACAGCCTGGCTGTCAGGCCCCCACTAGGGCAGGGTTGGCCCCCAGACGCTGGCTGGGTCCCAGCTCACCTTCAGAGCACAGCACGTTGGGGTCACCGTTGCGGACGTCCTGCCGGCGGAAACGCCTGTGGGAAGGGGATGGAGGAGCAGGGGCTGCGGCAGCGTGACCTGTGCTCCTCACCATGGCCTCGGGGCAGGGTGGCTGCCCCAGCGCTGCATCCTGGCATGTCACCTACCTCTTGGTGTTGGGCACGTAGCGGGTGCAGGTGTTGCCATCCCAAGCACAATACGGGTCCCGGGCCAGGCAGCACTCGGCACAGGCTTTGCCATAGGCACCGCAGCGGTGCAGGGGCAGCTGGGCCAGCGCTGTGGCCGAGCCAGCGTAGAGCTGATGCTGGGGAAAGAGCAGAGCTGAGCACCCTCACGCTGTGGTACAGGGCTAGGCAGAGCCATGGGAATGCCCAGGGTCTCTCCTTACCCGCTTGGAGGAGAGCTGCAGGCTGGTGATAGGGGAGGCATCCTGTGGGCAGAGCACGGGCAGGAGTTAAGGGTGCATGGGGGAACATGGGTATGCAGCCTCTTGGCTCCCACATCCTGGCAGCTGGAGTGCCATGGCACAACCCAGAGCATGGACAGCACATGGGGATGCTGCAGAGAAGTCTGATGGGTGGGATGTGGAACCCTGACTCTCACCTGGAATACCTGCAGCTCCTCCAGCAGCAGCGGCTCCATGCGGTGCCAGCTCTCCTTGGGCACTGACACCACCTTCAGCACTGTGCCCACATCTGCAGGCAGGGATGGGTGAGGCCACGGGTCTCAGCCCTAGCATCCCCCCACTCTCCCTCACTGCCCCATCTCTGGTGTCACTACATGCCTGTGCCAATGAAGAGGACATCGTAGTGGCCATCAGCAGCGGTGACACGGTCCACAGCGATGCGGGTGAAAGTGTAGGGCACGGCGGCTTGCAGGAAGAGGGGGCGCTGGCCATGGGGCAAGACAGGGTTGTACATCAGCGGGTGGTGACGGGCAAACTGGATCACCTCGTCTGGGAAATCCTTGGTGGAACTGAAGGTGCCAAAGGTTTTGCTGGGGCACTGCAGGGAGACAGTACTGTCTAAGCAGGGTCTCACACCCCACCGCCCCCACCCACGTAGTGGCATCCCACTGGTGGCACCAGCTGGGACACCCCTACTCCACATACCATGCCTGGACGGGGGTATGGCACACGGCCCTGGTATGACACCCACTGGTAGTTGGGACCTTCCTTGTGTGCAAAGGGGCCCAGGAAAGCCTGGCGGATGTCAGCCATGGTGTAGACACAGACAGCTGAGCCTTGGAAAACAGAGCTGGTGGGAGAGAGAGGGGAAAGATGTGAGGGGGCAAGGGGGGCACCTCTGGGTATGTACAGGGTACTGGGGAGGGGGCTTGACCTGGAGGTGGAGAAGATGGCATAGACCAGAGGGTTGCGCTTGTCTCTTGTCTGCAAGAGGAAAACATCCCCTGCAAGCAGGGAAGGCATCAGTGCTGTCTTGCTCTCAGCTGCTCTGGGTGGGGCTCACATCCCCATTTACTCACGGAGCTCATCAAAGTGGGTGTCTGCCCCATCAGGTCCTGGCACGGCGCAGACGAGCCGAGCCTTCAGGAATGTTGTCCACTTGTTCACCAGGCTGCGCTGCCCGCCCATGTCATTCTGCCAGGGAAAGGAGGACACCAGTGTCAGCAGCAGCAGGTGGCACCCCTGGGCACCCTGGCCACCAGCCCACCTGCCCATGGATGCCCACCCGGCAGATTTGGCCGATGCGGGCGAAGCTGGTCTTGCCCAGCCCCTGCTGCCGTTCCACCGCCGTCTCACGGAAGAAGAAGTAGATCTTGTCATCATCAGGGTCCTCACTTTCTGGCACCCAAAAAACGGCCACGAACTTGGGCTCTGGGGACAGAGGGGTGGTGCTTCCAATGCCTCCATTAGCTCTGCTCCCCAGGGACCCTGGAGCATCTGTTGGGGTCCCAGGGGAGGGTGCAGAACCAACCCTGCCCAGCTGCTGAACAGAGGCAGAGTGAGAATGGGACTCCACCACACACTGGAGGTCTGGAGGAGACACGAACCCCTGAAACGTCCCTCTGGAGGCAGTGAAGGACAATGTACATCTGAGCCTGAAGGAGTCATTGCCCTGATGCCTCCAGGCAGCAGCACTTCTGTGCCAGGGTGCCAGTGGCCTCCCCAGCTCCCACCCTCCCAGTCCCCAGCACTGACCATTGAGCCAGCGAGAGTCATGCTGCTCCGTGCGGATGGAGGGACGTCGGCCCAGGCTGCGGAAGATGGTAAAGTCACGGCCCATCAGATCGGTGGCCACCCCAGAGTAGAGCTCCTCGCCTGGCAGGCACCGAGGGAAGCGTTACAGGGGACCCCCCAGCACCCCCTGTGCCATGCTGCACCCAGTACCAGGCTCCGGATGCCCTTACCCAGAAGGACAGAAGCAGCTGTGTGCCGGGGGTCATACGGGCTCTTCCCCTTGCCATCCTCAGTGTGACGGGGGTCCAACTTGAAAACAGGCTCCTGGAGAGGGATAAGGATGGGAGATGGGCAGGTGGCAGCAGCTGGGGGCTGTGGTGGTGACAGGGGAGGCTCACTTCTGCATGCTGGCCAGCCTCGACAAAGGCACAGACTGGGTGGAAAGCACCAGTGCCACAGGCATACAGGTGGGTCCGGTTGTAGGGATGCAGGATCTTCACAAAGTTCATGCACTCAGCCTGGGGATGAAGGGAATGAAGGGTGAGGTAGTGCTGGGGCAGATCCCTGGCACAGTCCTGGCATCCTGCAGCACACCCCATCACTCACAGTGATGTCCTTGCCAGCCCAGTTGCATTCTTCCCTCCACTCCACGGGAGCCGGCCAGTAGATCTGCAGGTGGAAAAGGGGATGCTCACAAAATCTGGTTCACCTGGCACTGCCCTGCCAGCATGTCCCTCTCCCAGCCCCGTTACCTTCCTGCCCCTCTGGCTGATGTCATCCAGGGCCAAAGAGAGGAGGTGGTTCTGGGCGCCCACGAAGAGACGGCCACGCTCCTCGTCCAGCAGCAGAGCCTCGTAGCAGCAGGAGTGCTCCAGCGAGAAGAGGCGCAGCCCGTGGCGAGCCCGCAGCTCTGCCGGGACCCACCGGCACTGCTCAGCCCGGCCCCGCCACTGCCTGTCCATCTCCACTGCCCCGGACACGCTCCGAGGCTGCCTGGGTCACGGCCCCCTGCCATGCCATCCCCTCCCCCAAACCTGTCCCACTGGCTTGACTAGGTTCACCAAGCCCTTGCCTGACCAGCATTCATCCCCATGCCCGCCCCACACCCATCCCTGTGTCCCCCAAGACTCGTCCCCAAACCACCCAGCAATGATTCCCACGGCCCTGGGCACCCATCTCTGCACGGCTCACCCGGCAGCAGGGGAGCAGGGGCCATTCCCTGCCCCGCGGAGCTAATCCCACCGTGGCGGGAACAAACAGCCCTTTGTCAGGCTGGGAGGAGAGCTCTTGCTGAGCCCCGCCGCTGGACAAAGCCCCCTGCGCCGTGCTGGAGCCCATGGAGTGGCCACTCGGGACACGGCACCGGCTCTCCAGCCGGCACGACACTCGCCACAGGCATGGCACAGCTGGGGCTAGGCAGTGCCACCATGGTGCACGCAGGGGCAGGGGCACCTGAGCCAGCGCTTGCCGGAGGATGGGAATGAGGTCCCAAGCACAGGCACGGCCCCAGGGACAGGCAGGTGGCCCTGGAGGGGCTGGCATCAGGTAAGGAGCATGGTAGCCAGTACCAGCACCCGATAGCCCGCGGGGAGGGCGGCAGCAGTGCTGGGGACCTGCCGCTGCTGGGCGTTTCGCACCCCTCCCACCATGCTGTCCCCCAGGATACTCCCGTCCCTCGGGACGATGCTGGGTGCTGCTGACACGCAACCAGTGCACCCACACCTGACCCCACGCCGCCCGTGTCCCATGCTCACCGGGAAAGGACAGCTTGAGGCGGGGAATGGCAGCGGGCGGGGGGCGGCCAGCGGCGAGGCCGCGCAGCAGAAGCAGGAGCAGGAGCAGCGTGCGGCTCATGGCCAGGGTCTGGCTGGTGGCGCCGCGGCTGGGGCAGAGAAACAAGACCTCAGCTCGGGTTACAGCCCCCTCCCCACAGCACCCAGACCGTGATCCCTCCCCGATGCTGCCGACGGTGTCTGGAGAACCCCGAGCATCAGCACAGGGCAACTCCAGGCGTGGCATGAGGGGATCCCCCACTGGGCTCGACCTGGCAGTTGGAGGGGATGTGAGCCAGCCACATCCCTCCTTGTTTTTAAGCCCCCATTAATCCAACCCCAAACATAATGGGCTTCGGAAACACCCCTCCTGCTCCTGCCCGTGGGGAAACAGAAGCAGCCCAGCCAAGCAGCATCCAGCCCTGCCCATGCCTGTCTGAGCCCATCAGCAGGAGTGTGCTGTGCTCTGCCCATTCCTGCCTGCAAGCAGAGTTGTCCTATAGGAATGGGGACAAGGATAGAGCAAGCACCGAAGTAGTGACAACCAGATAGGCCACTCTGGGCAGTCAGTTGGTTCCTGAGAACTGGGCAAGCTGCCTATGACGGTAGCCATGGGGTCTCATGCCTCAGTTTTCCCCACTGCTACAGTCCCACCATTAGCCCCTAGGCTTTCTTGCACCACCATGCAAATTGGAGTAGAATTTGGGGGGCTCTGGCTAAGTGGGTGCCCACAATACCCAGAGAGGTCCATTCTAGTGTGTCTGCCACTCAGATGGGTACTCTGAGGTAGGGAAGTCCTCCTCAGGCTCCGGCAGCAGCACGCTCTCCCCTGGGGAGTGGGAGGTGATGGTTATCAGGGCACTGTGCCAGAACACAGATCCCACCTTGCCCCCTGGCCATGCTGCACTGCCTTGAGCAAGGCACAAACTGAGCCACGCTGGTCATGAACCCCTGTGGGTTTCACCCGTGGCACAGCCACTGGGGCCTCACCAGGACCCCAGAGACAACCAAAGTCCCAACACAGCTCTGGGGCTCGGTGCAATCACCTCAGGCTCTGCTACCCTGTGTGAGCTGGGAACTGCTGGATGCTGGCCTGGAGGATAACCTACACATGGCATGGACGGGGCTCCTTCGGGCAGGGCAGCCCCCTCCAGGCTGGCCGGTGGAGGTGAGCCCGGGGCAGGCAGCGGGCAGCGGACAGGGCCTGGCTGGGCGCAGTGCCGGGTATGGCTGCCCGGTGTCCCGGTACGAAGGCAGTCGGCGCTAATGGCATTTACAGAGGCGCCGGGACGAGGCGCGGGACCTGCCGGGCTCTGGCGGCCCCGACGGCTGCCGCCAGCCCGGGCCGTGCCGGGGCACGGGGGGCTCCCGCCTGCCCTCACTTGCCGAGCGGCCGGGGCAGACCCCCGGGCGCGGACCCACGTGGCTCCGACTCGGCTGGCACGGGGGTCCAGGTGGGGGGCGGGCAGCAGCGGCAGCACCACAGACCCTCGGTGCCAACCCTGGCAGATCCAGCC
>VZTB01000128.1:21952-50914 GCA_013397245.1 Thryothorus ludovicianus
CAGGGACACGCACACGTGTGTGCGAACACACACTCACGAACAGACACGCGGGCACCGTCACACACAGACACACGGACACAGGCGAACACCCACGGCCACTCACACTCTCACACACACACACCCGTGCTGCCACCTCAGTGGCCCGGGGTGACGCTCACGGGGATGCCCACGGTGACACCCGCTGTCCCCGGGGCAGAGCTGAGGATGCCAAGCTCAGCACGCGTGTGGCTCAGCACACGAGTGGTGGCGGGGCTACCTCCCGGCCGGGACAGGCACTTACCTGCCCGGCTGTAGGGGCCGTGCCAGGGTCACCGGGGCCGTACCGGGGGCACGGGGGGCCGGTCCCGCGCCCCGCTCAGCTGCAGCCCAGATGTCTGGCCCGAGCCCAGCCCGGAGCAAACAAAATTCTTTCGCTGCCTCCCATTTTCCAGCTGCCGCTGCCAAGAATAGCAAGTGCCGAGTGGTGCCGGCAGCGGGGCCACGCGTGCCTCGGCGGGCAGGGCTCGGGGCGGGGTGAATATGAGCTGCCTTGGGGGCCACACCTGCCATGTTCTCCCCGCGCCCCGGACTGTCCCTGCCTGCGGGTGCAGGAGTGCAGGAAGGCAGGTCCAGAATAAGTGGGGAGGCGGGGGTGCAGGCAGCAGACCGCGCAGGCAGGTGCAGGGTGAGGGGGGAGGCAGGAGTGCGGGCAGAAGCGGGTGCGGGCAGGTGCAGGCAGTGGGTGCCAGCAGCGGGTGCAGGCAGGTCAGGTGCAGGTGCAGACAGGCAGCTGGCACAGGCAGGCAGTGAGTTCAGCAGGAAGGCAGAGCCTTCCTGTAGGCAGAACCTGTGCCAGGCAGGGTGCCCGGGAAATGCCCTTCTATCCCACTGCCATTAACCTTCGTGCTGCCAGCCCTGGTACTCTGGCATGCTGGCAGGTTCGGTTCCAGCACCACCACTTGTTCTTCTCCTAGCTGTGCCACAGTGCTGAGTGGCATCCATCCCAGCCCAGCCCAGCTTTGTGGGCAGCAAAGAGGACAGAGACAGCGAGGGGACGGGTGGACCAGCTGAGGACCTGGTTCCGGTACGGAAGGGGTTACTCTGCCGTAAGACTTTGTGCCTGCACCAGCAGAACTTTGGGCTGGGGGGCCCCCACACGGGCATGGCGTCCCTGTGCCTGCTGTTGCTGGATGGCGCCCAGATGGTGGGGACAGAGATATCGTGCCCAGCCCTGCACAGTGGGCACTTTCCTGTGTTTCTCCAGCACCGTGCCTCAGTTTCCCTTCACCCACTTGGGACTTTTCCAACTACTGCCACTCCCGGCAAGCGTGGCGAGGTGACCGGGTGACGTCACCATCACCCCAGCCCTGGAGCCCTGAGAGGACCTTGCTGGCAGCGGCTCCGCCTGGAGAAATCATCAGGCGTCAGAAGGGCCGGGCTTTCATCCCGGAAAAAACGGCGCGGGAGGGATGCGCCACGTCGGCCGCCGGCCACCCCTTCCCGCCCCACGGGGTGTTCCTGGCAAGCACCGGAGCCACTGGGCGCTGGCATGATGGCGGTCCCCATCTGGAATGGGCATCGCCACTAGCATCCCGCCCTCGTCCCTGCACTCCGTGCCAGCCCGCGGAAGGTTTCACAGCCAGGTGCCGGTGGCCTGGCTCCCCGCCAGCGCGGGGGTGTCACTGCCGACGGCACCAGCAGGTGCTGGAGCTTTCGCTCTTTGATCCCGTCCCTGCCGCTGGCAGATCCGCACCCAGAGATCGCTGCCTCGGCCAAATCTCTCCCGGCGGTTCCGGCTCCAGCAAGCAGCTGTAGCTGCGCCGGCAGCGCCCGAGCCGCCAGCGGTGTGAGCGGGAGGAAACGGCCGCTCTGCACCCGCAGGGCTCCGGGGGCGGCACGGCAGCAGCAACGACCAGCGCTCCTGCACCTCCTGTGCTGGCAGTGAGCCAGCAGGGCATGGCATGGATCCGTGCCATCGAATGGGTGACCGGAACCACTGGCTGCTGGATACCCTGCACACAGGGAGAACGGCTGGGACTGGCATCTTTCAGGATGGGTACAAATCCTGCATGGTACAGGAATGGTACATCACCAAAAGAATGCTCATGATTCTGTGGGGAACTGTAGGGTGACTCCCCCAAGGGTGCTACACGGAGGGTCCCCCATGTCCCTGGGGCCTAGAGAGATTCCCTCTGTCCTGGTGGAGCCATCATGGCTGAGGACATGGAAAACCCAAGGGTCAAGGTGAGCTGTGTCATGACAGCTGGTGCCACAGGCATCCCTGTGGCACATGGGCTTGGCACGGCACTGCTCCCCAGCCAAGAGATGGTTTGTGCAGCACGTGGCCTTTACCAGTGACACTGCCAACTTGTCAGCAGGGGAGGCATCCTCATCCCAGACTGCACCCGTGACCCAAGCACAGGCACACACTGCTCGAACTAGTATCCCCTGAGTCTAGACACCCCAAAAAGCTGTTGGTGGTTTGTGATGGCACTAAAGATGTGGCTTTAGGACTTCTTTGGAAGTCCATCTGTGGCATTCCACATCTGTAATGCTGGGCCAAGGGAAAGCATCAGGCCTTGTGTGGCTGCCATACTCCTGGTACAAGGGAAGGATGTGCCAGGTGGGGGACAGAGCCCGTGGCATCCCAAGAGTGCCAGTGTGAGGGCTTGGCTAGCAGCAAGCAAACATGCCTGAGACAGCTGCATCCTTGTAGCACAGCATGGTGGCAATGTGCCAGGGGGACATCAGCACTCGGTTCACACCCTGTCTGTGGATACACCCACCCTGTCCCTATGTCCACCCCCCATCACAGCACGCTGGTGAGACCCCAGCAGCAGGGATCCCTGCGGCCCCAGTGCATTCCTGCCGGGATTAGGTATCAGCTCCCGGCAGTGCCATGCTGGTGTAGCCCAACTAATCCCTTTTTAATTGTCCCAACCCTGTGCTGGACTGATCTGAGCTGCCCAGAGGATGGGGGTGCTGTGTGCACCCCAGTGCCTGAGCACCTGTGGGGTGCTGCCATCATGTGTCCCTTCTATGGGACCATGATGTGGGGTATATGGTGAACCTTTGGGGTAGTGATGAAGAGGGGATGTCCATCCTCCAGGTGCTTTTTGGAGAGGAAGAGGGATCCTGGTCTTATAGGATCCTATAAGATCTTGACCCAAGGTGACCATTTGCCCTTGGCTTTGTATCTGTCAGCAGCCAGGCTCTGGGACAGGCAGAGGGGCCATGTGCCCTTCACTGAAAACCACTGAAGCTCCTGAAAACCATACGTGGGGCAGGAGCAGGACACCCAGGCTTTCTGCCACCATCCAAGCACTCTTGCTACCCCAGCAGGAGGGCAGTGGGAGGTGCTGCCTGAGCCCGCCTGACTGCTGTCCTGCCCATGTCCCTTTGGCCCTGCCCTGAGCCACACCAATCAGTGGCATCCAGCTCCTTAGGCTTTAAAAATAGGCTGACGTCCCTGCCATGGGGTCAGTAATTTTAGCCAGGGTGTGTCTCGCGAATCCATTCATCTTCTCCGGCTGGCCCAGCTGCATCCACACCCAGGGCTGATGTCAGCCCCTTGCTGCCCACTTGCTTGCTCCTGTCTCAGGGCAAAGCAGTACAGCCATGGCCACCTTGGGCACAAGCAATGTCTGGAGGGATGGTTAGAGTGGGGAAGTGAGGACAGCGGTGTCCAGTTGCCCCTCCCGAGCCTGCCTGCTTCCTATCTTGGGCATCTTGCCCCCAAAGCTGGTGGCACCAGGGAGCACAGCATTCCACGGCACCCAGCAGCACCCAGACAGGCAGTGCTGGAGGATTCCCGGCACCCTGCCCTCTTCCCTCACCCTTCTCCTCTCACCCCGGCCCCCCAACACAACAGCCACTTCAGATTGCCTCCCACGGTGCTCCCGGGTGGCTGTGCCGGCTGGGAAGGCTGCGGGGGCCGCCGTGGAGCATAAAGGGGCCATTGATGGCCGAGCCAGCGGCCCCGGCACGGCACAATGGGGCCTTGTCTGCTGGCCCAGCTCCCGCTCCTGCCCAGCCCCGTGCCCAGCCTCGGGATACTCCCTTTCCCGATTGCCTCGGAGCTCACCCAGGTGCCAGCCAGGGCAAACCCTGCCTTGACGGAGCCAGAGAGTGCTGTGAAGGAGCAGCAGGTGGGAGGCCACCAGGTGAGCCCCCTTCCCATAAACCAGTGCCCAGGGAAGGAACATTTATCCGGAAACTTCCCAGCGTGGTAGTGCTCACCCCTGCCACCCCTGCTGAGACAGGGCTTAGGGGTTTCTGCTCAGCTGTGGGGTGACAGGGACAAGGAGGTGGTACATGCCAAATAATGTCCAATAATGCCTTCACTTCCCTTCTCAGGACCATATCCGAGCCTGCTGCCACCCAGAACCCACTGCAGAGAGGCAGGGACATCACTGCTTCCCAGGGACCTCCAATGTCCCACTCCCCAACACCATGCCCCCCCTCAACGGGCCAGCCCAGTGCCCCAAATCCACCATCTCACCTGCTATGGTGCGTGGGCTCTGCCGGAGCTCGCCTGCCTCCTCAGCCGGCGGGTAAGCTGGGGCTCTGGCTGCCGCCTGCTCTTTAAACCCCAAATCCCCGGTGCTGGGCGCCAGTCCCGCCAGCGGCGGGGGTGGAGGGAGGGGATGCAAAGCCCCGGTCCCTGCTCCCGGGGCCGGCCCCAACAAAAGGCAACTGTGTTGTGTGTCCTCCCTCTGCACCCAACGACCTGGCTGGCCGCTTGGGAACAGCCCCTTGGGATCCCAGGGCTTTCTGGGGTGCTGCCACCCCCTCTGGCTGCACTGGAAAGGGAAGAGAGGTGCGAGCAAGCCTAGGAATCCCGGTCACAGCCGCGGTACATCCCGATGTCCCCAAGCACCCGTTCCTGCCTGCTCGGTCCTGTTCTTGCCTTGGAGGAACGCCAGGGTGAAGGCACTCATCACCATCCCAGCGCCTCATCTGCTCCTGCAAAGCCCAACCCAGCAGGGCTGGAGGGGGAGGAAGGGGCTGTGGCTGCTGCCACGGTGCCCATTCTGGGGGACTCACACCTCAGTACCCCCATGGGTGCCCTGGGGCCCGCTGGCTGCCTGTGAAGCATCCCTGCAGTCCGAAGGCCGAGCAGCCGCTGAGCTCTCATTAATGTGGGGTAAATGTGTAACAAGTTCTCGGCTGGGCTGGGGCGGTTTGAGCCGCATGACTTCTCTTGCCTTCCCAGCATCCTGGGAGCTGGGGATTTAGTGGCTCTATCGCAGAAAGAGCTGTTCAGCCAGGACAGGAGGGAGAAGCAAAGTCCGTCTTGTGGCCGGACACGCTGGGGTGTCCAGCTCTGGCTGGACAGAGCAGAGTGGGCAGCGTGCTAGGCTGGGCTGGGTGCAAGCCCATTGCTAGAGGGAGAGGATGATCTCAGCCCGTCTGCCCTCCAAGAGGGCATGAGGTGAGAGAGCCAAGAGAGCAAGGCTCTTTTCAGCGGTGCCTGCCAGCATGGGAGGCAATGGTCACCATTTTAATAAAAAACAAGGCAAGAATTTCCATCTGGAGGCAAGGGAATGTGTTTTTCTCCTGCGAGAGTGGCCAGGTGCTGACACGGCTGTGCCAGAGGCTGCAGAGCATCCAGCCATGAGGATCTGTGCCCAAGCAGCCAGCACCAGCTGTGCCACTCTTGCTGTGGGGTGGGCTCAGGGCAGCCAGGGACTCTGCCAATACAATGCCAGGCCCCATCCTCCCTCCTGGCAGCTGTGACCACGCAGGTGGAGAGAGGGAACACATAATCCTGGGATGTCAGTGCCACCACAGAGCTGGGCTCTTAGCATGTTGTCCCAGAACTGACAGGGGATCACTGTGTGGTGCCATGTGGAGCCATGTGAAGCGCCAGGTCATCTCACAGTGTTGAGCTCCACGGAAAGCACTAGGGCGGCCAGAGGCCTCGGGAAACAGGTGACACCCAGTGGAGAGGTGCCAGGCAGCATGGCCACCACTTCCCATGGGATAGATTGAGGGACTGGGGCCGTCCCACAGAGGGGCAGGCAGAGTTCTGGGGTGCAAGTTGGAGGGGAGGGCTTGTTGGGACACAGATATGGGGGAACGTGGGCTGGAGTCACAAGGGTGTGACAAGGCAGAGGGTGCTGGGGAAGCCCAGTGGGGCCAGGCTGGATGCAGACATGGAGCAGGCAGGTGCAGGCAGGGTGCAGACAGCAGCAGGGAGTGGGAGGGGGCGGGCAGTGGGCAGCGGGCAGCGGGCAGGGTCTGGGCAGTAGACAGTGGACAGTGGGCGGGCAGGGGGCGGGCAGTCGGCGGGCAGGGGGCGGGCAGTCGGCGGGCAGGGGGCGGGCAGTCGGCGGGCAGGGGGCGGGCAGTCGGCGGGCAGGGGGCGGGCAGTCGGCGGGCAGGGGGCGGGCAGTCGGCGGGCAGGGGGCGGGCAGTCGGCGGGCAGGGGGCGGGCAGTCGGCGGGCAGGGGGCGGGCAGTCGGCGGGCAGGGGGCGGGCAGTCGGCGGGCAGGGGGCGGGCAGTCGGCGGGCAGGGGGCGGGCAGTCGGCGGGCAGGGGGCGGGCAGTCGGCGGGCAGGGGGCGGGCAGTCGGCGGGCAGGGGGCGGGCAGTCGGCGGGCAGGGGGCGGGCAGTCGGCGGGCAGGGGGCGGGCAGTCGGCGGGCAGGGGGCGGGCAGTCGGCGGGCAGGGGGCGGGCAGTCGGCGGGCAGGGGGCGGGCAGTCGGCGGGCAGGGGGCGGGCAGTCGGCGGGCAGGGGGCGGGCAGTCGGCGGGCAGGGGGCGGGCAGTCGGCGGGCAGGGGGCGGGCAGTCGGCGGGCAGGGGGCGGGCAGTCGGCGGGCAGGGGGCGGGCAGTCGGCGGGCAGGGGGCGGGCAGTCGGCGGGCAGGGGGCGGGCAGTGGGCAGGGCGCGGGCAGGGCGCGGCTGTGCCGTCGGCTGCCGCCAGGGGGCGGTCGGGCTCCGGCGTTTCCCGGCGTGTCCCGCCCGCGCGGTCACGGGACAGCAGCGATGTCCCTCCCGCCTGGCGCTGCGGGGTCACCGGCGCCGTGCCTGTCCCTGCAGCCGGTAGGAACCGGGAGCGGCTGGCCGGCGGCAGAGGAATGGCGGGGGCCGCTGCTGCCATAGCACCGCGCTGACCTTGCCGGCGGCAGAGCGGGAGCGGGCGGCGCTCTAGGCAGAACCTGCGGAGCTGGAGCAGCCGCCCGTGGCTTGGCACCCATGGCCTGACCTTCCCAGGGACAGCTGTAGTGCTGGGAGGGCAGCTGGGGGCCCGTATCCCTATCCCCACCCTGGTATGGTGTCACCATCGTGTCACCGTTGTGCCAGGGTGGCGGCTCCTGCTGCTGGCATTCCCCGTACCCATCCCAGCCCTCATCTGTCCTTCCTGCAGCCCACCGAGCCCAGTGCTGGAGGCAGATGGGTCCTGCTGCTCACAGGCAGGGCGAGAGTCCCGGGAGTGCCACGGAGAGGGTGGCAGGACTTTGGGTGCTGTGGGATTTGTCGAGGGGGAATGGGAGTGGAGCTGGCCTCTGTTATTGCCCTGGCATCTGGTGGGACTGGGGTGGCTCTCCAACCTGGGAGCTCTGGGGAGGGCGCCAGCAGGATTTCTGTGAAGTATCAAGCTCTACTGGTGGGAAAAGGCTTTGGGGAACTGGGCTGTGGGGGAAACATGTGAGGTGGCTAGGCAAAGCCATGGCACGTGCCCTGGGCTTGTGCTGGCCTTCTGCCACCAACCAGCTGGCCCCAGCCAGCCTGCAGCCCCAGGGACTGGCCCAGCCCCATAGCAAACAGCACTGAATTGGGCGAGCTGACCCTTGGTCTGGGCAAGGAGGGACAACCCCGCACCCAGGGCCAGTGGTCTCAGTGCCACCCTGGCTGTGCCTCACTTCTCCCATTGCGGGCAGCCCCTCTCCCAGCACAGTGGGTGCTTATCCTGGTTTCTAGTTCCTCCTCCCGGCTCACTCCTGGCTGTGGGGCAGACGGGTCAGTACCATTAGCACCCTGGCAGCACCAGGCAGAGTGGTGCTGCCAGCTCTGCTGGGTGGCAGAAGTCCCAGGGACAGGAGCACTGGGGGTGCCGGGGGTTGGCTGCATGCCGGCAGTGGCAGGAGCCGGCCGGGGCTGTTTTCCTCTCTATTTGCTCGGCCCTGGGGACGCCAGTGATGCGGATCAAGGCCGGCGTCCTTCGGGCAGCCAATTGTTGTCCAGCTCAGAGGGGAGGGAGAGGGGCAGCTGCCCCAGGGCTTTCCCAACCCTGGAGTGGGCCACCATGCCAGCACTGCCCAGCCTGAAACAGCACCAGGTTTAGTCCACCCAAACACAAAGCTGAGTGATGCCAGCAGGGACCCAGGGGTGCCTGCCAAGACCCAGCACCCGGCACGCCCTGGTTGGGGCAGGCACCCACATCCCACCACTGCGGCAGCTCAGGAGCCCCGGTGATGCGGGACATGGCAGCCTCAGTCCTGAATGCCAGCATGTCCTTTTGTGCTTCTCTCACTGAATCATTTTCCCTGATGGGCCATGAAAGGGCCTTTATCCCCCCTCCTCCTCATGGCTGGATCACACCCGACAGGAGCCTGTGGTGGACAGTCTAGCCCTGGGACTGACAGTCACCCCAGCCAGTGAGGGGGTTCAGGACAGCCCTACGGGTGCCTCTGTAGGGAGCTGGAGCAGACTGCCCTTTCACTGGGACTGCAGAGACCATATCTGCTCCTTGGTCGCCTCTGGACCAACCACAGCACCCTGGGGAGAGGAGGGACACGGCTGTGGCCATGTCTCTGTTTTTGGCCCGGTTATAAATAACTCTAAACAAGGATGCTACAGTTGTCTGGGCTGAAAGGTGTCCCTGGTCCTCCCCTGCTCCTCAGTCCCCAGCTCCCCAGCCATCTGCCACCCTGCTGCCCAGGTCCTGGGCAGTATGCCTGGCACTCCCCAGGGCCTCCCAGCCAGCTCTGCACTCCCTAACAGCTTGCAGGAAGCTTGGAGATGAACAGGAGAGCCCCCCAACTCTGCCCCACATTTCCTTCCACTGCCCCATGCTGCACTACTGGCATTGCCTTGTGCCTCCTCAGAGGTTCTGGCAGCTGCCTGAGCTCCCTCCCTGTCCTCAGGAAGCCTGGGTGGCTCAGAATGCTGAGCTCCCTGTGGTATGGAGGACCCTGAGGCTCGGGGAGCTGATGCAAGGCAGCTCCCAGCCCGGAGACACTCAGGCCCTGTGCGCATGGGAGTGTTCCCCTGTGAGCAGGAGTCCCCCTGCAGAGTGGAGCCACATCACCACCCTGAGGGATAATTGCCAGATCATTCCTCCAGCATCTGATGGCACCCAACATCACTTTGCTCACCCAAGAGAAAATACTGCTGGCCCTATGTCTGGCTTTCCAGTGGGATGTGGGGAGCAACAGATCTCAGCAATTAGGGACACTGGGGGGACAAGCCAAGACTCAGAAGGGCACTGAGAAGGGTGCTGGATGTTCCAGGAGCATCATGGCTGCATGGGTTTGTTTGAAAGGCATTTGAGTTGCATTTAAAGGCATTAAAGTCCTTGCTAAGTCCTTGCTTAATTACCTTAATGGCATTTAAGCCTCTGCTGCAGGATGGTCAGCCCACAGAAACAAAGCCCCTGGCCCTGGGAGGACTGTGGGTGCTGCCATTGGGGACGGTGGGGACATGGCTGTCATGCATGGGTGGCAGGGACAACCAGGCTGCCAGCAGGTTCCAGCACCTCTGGAGGGAACTGAAGGGCCAGTGTCCCTATGCCAACAGGAACAGTATATCCCCACATCTTATGGCTCAGGGCATCCTGCTGTCCTCAAGCGCTCCCAAGCAGCCACAGTGCTTGATGGGTTGGAGCTGGGGGAGCCTGTGTAGGTCCCTCCAAACCCCTCAGTGCTGCAGGGAGAAGCATCGGGGTTACCCCAGGGCTTGTCCTCCAGTCCTTGGTTCCCAGATTGTGGCTTGGCAGGGAGGCGATTGAGCACAGAGATAACCCACCCTTCAGGTCTGCTGAGCAGTGCTTTGCTTCTGGCTTCTGTAAAGTTAATTGGTTTCGAGGTTCCAGGAACAAACGAAGGAGAAAAACCCACTCTCCGATGTGCGGGATCATTGAATGCTCTCTGGTGAGTTATAATTGCAAATCATGTTTTGAAATCACATTAACCAATTAGCCCGTGTTGTTGTTGTGCCCTGCCACATGACAGCATGTGCCGCGAGGGAGGCGGCGGTCAAGGGCGAGGGAGGGGGCCACCAGCTGCTCCCCACCACCTCTACACCAGGCACAAGCTACCAGCACCAGGCTGGAGGGAGGGCTGGAGGGAGGAAGGCTCCAGCCCTGGACATGGCCTCGGGCAGGTGTCACTCTGGAGTGCACCCAGCCCATGCTGCTGGCCACCGACATCCCTCTCCTCTTACAATCAGCATTCCTTTTGTGCCTCGCTCTCTCTGTGGTTACGGGGTAAAGAGGGCAGTGGGGGTCTTGCAGCCCCTATGTGTGCTGGCACTGTGTCTGTGGGATGCCCAGTGATGGGCACCAGAGGCACCCACTGGAATGTTCCTGGAAAGGGCAATCTCTGGGAGACTTCTTGCTCGAGAGGTCATGGTGGTGGCGGGGGGAACAGTGCTTGGGCTGCAAATCTCACCATTATCTCTGCCGTATCTTCCTGCCATCTGGGCTCTGGGAGCAGCGGGCAGTGGCAGCCAGCAGGCAGCGGGCTCAGGGGCCGGGGGAGGAAGCCGAGCGTGACAAGGAGAGCGTGTCCTGGCCACACATGGCACCCACTGCCTTGTGCCTGGGTCCTGGGCTGGCCTTGTCCGTGCTGCGACATTTGAGACCCAGGGGGTTTATGGGTTCACTTTAATCTTTGATCTGAAGGATAAGAAATAGGGCAGCTTTTGGCCGGGAGAGATGGTGAGAGGGCAAACCCCACGGACATGTGCTGAGGGCAAGGGCTGTGGCACAGCACTCGGCTGCCTGCCATTGGTGAGGCAGGATGCTGCTGGAGAGATGAGCCGTGCTGTGCTGTGCTCCCCTGAAGGCTCCTCACATACGGGAATCCGGCGTCAAACTTTCCAGCCAGCTGGAGAAAACCGCACGACTGCAATTTTGCAATCCACTGGAGCCCTGACACCACCAGAGCCATTGGTGAGATTGGCCAGAGCTGCACTGGGGAAGCACTGTTGACCAGAGGGCTGAGGGTCGAGAGCAGGGTCTTAGCCCACCCCTCTCATGGCTCCTCTCTGTGTTGCCAGCCTGGCTGCAGCTACTGTGTGCCAACTGCGGGACACTGGGACAGGCTCGGGTATGTTTTGGAGACGTCTTCACTCTCTTTTCCTCCCCTCCTCACTGCTTTGATTTTCCTCAAAATTCAGCTTGACATGGCGGACCCCATGTCCTCTGCCCACCTAGAAAGCGGAAACACTGGAGAGGGGTGTCACATGCTGGACAAGAGAGGGGACAGTATAAAGTAGACTTGGCTGCATTTGTGCCAATAGCAGGGGAAGGGCATTTGGAGGCTGGGAAGGAGCAGACAGCCTCCAAGTCACCTCCCACAGGTTCTCCAGCATGCTGCCCCACGGCAGTCGCTGCACCCTGTGCCGTGGGGCCACAATGCCTGTCCCCGTGCCCAGCACCTGTGCTGTGTTTGCTTACAGGGTGGAAGTTCTTGGCCACCTTTTACAACCCTGGTGAGTTGCGTTGCCGCCCATCCCAGGACGTCTCTCCACAGGTGCCACGTGGCTGCACCAGCCTTCATGAGAGCAGGGAAAGGGTTAAGCTGATGGCTTGAGGCCAGCCATGCCCATCCTCTGGGTGCCTCTGGCTCCCCCGTCACACTGCCAAACCTGGCTGCCTCCAGTCCCCCGCCGTGCCAGCCAGCGCTGGTTCAGCACTTACGCATGCTGCTGTTATTAGAAATTAGTTAATGGATGTATGTCTCCAGCCAAAGGAAAGCGGCAGTAACAGGAGCCGCGGGATTGCCGGGAGCGTGAGGGCAGAGCTGCCACTGAATATTTAACATCCCTCGATGTCCAGGCGAGAGGGTGCCTCTTCTCCCGATGGCGACGCTCACTGCTGGCTGGCAAAGCCGTTTCCATCCCCGGCTGCCTGAGGCTTCTCAAGGATTTATGAAAGATATGCATAACACAAATAAAACCTTCCAGCAGCATGAGGAGCCATTCTGCACAACGGCAGGGCAGGGTTTGCAGCTCAGCATGGGAGGTGGGTGGACTCCCAAGCATGGACCCCCAGAATTTTCCTCTGCAGTATAAGCTGGGCAGGACAGAGAAACAGAAGGTAGTTTAGGGGTGACAGACCTTGTAAAGGGACTGGGAATCTATGGGGACATGACTGTTGACTCACCAGAGCTCATGGCTCTCCCTAAAGCATATGGGATGCACTTGGGAGAAATTTCCTCTTCGGGGAACTTTTATGGGGATTTACTCTCTTCATGAAAATAGGCATCTTTCAGCTCGAGTGAGAAGATTTGAGGGAGACTGGAGGAAGGGGCTGGCCTACCCCACTTACTGTGGGCCTTGTTGGGATGATTCCACATGGTTTGTTTACTCCCAGTATGCTGAGATGCTGGGGCAAGTAGGGTGAGGGCAATGGGCACCATGAGCAGGGCAGGCAGCTGGGCTGGCTTAACGTGGGAGCCTGAGCTTTGCAGACCAGAGAGAGAATCTGACTGAAGGACTGCTGCTGGGTGACCTGTCCCTGTCTAAGAGAGGGAAAATTCTGTGACTGCACTCCACACATACTGGATTTACCCCTTCAGGCAGATTAGAGCGACTGCCCCAGCCCTGCTTCTCCGGCAGGAGCCTCAGCTGCTGTAGTTAGGGATGCCCGCTGGGGTGTCAATTCCTGGCAGGAGGGGGATGCCCGATATGGTGATCATGCCTAGAGGGGCATCGGTACCTGGTGCGGTCGCCATGTGCGGTGCATTGGGGAGGCTCGGTGAGGTACCTATTCCAGATGGGGCAGCGCTGCCTGCACGCTGATGCTCGGTGGGGGATGATGCCTCGGGGGGTGTGTGTGTGATTCACTTGCGGGAGGTGATGCCCAGTGAGACACTGCTGCCCAGTGAGACGGCGATGCCCAGTGGGCGGCTGTGCCCGAGGAGCGGTGGTCCCGCCGGGGCGGAGCGGGGCGGGGCGGGGCAGGGGTCGGTCGATGCAGGGCGGTCGCTCCACCCGCTCCCCAGCGCTCCCCCTGTGCCCCGGCGGAGATTGGGAGCCTTCACGCTGGGGGCGGGCTCGGGTCCGGTTTAATCTCCGGCTCCGCCGGGATTACGGTCGCAGGATAGTCTCTAATCCGCGGCACCGGCCACCGGGGGCTGCTTGCCCCAGCCCGCAGCAGAGGAACCGCGGAGAAGGGGCAGGTAGGTCTCTCCGATCTCCCCTGTTACTCGCACTCCCAGGCTCGCTGCTTCTCCTCTGTGAAGCTCCGTGGTTGGAGGCTGCCGGGCGCTCGGATCCCCTCACCTCCCCTAGCTCTCCTCCGCACCCCATCCAGTCCTTTCCGACCCATTTTTCGCCGGCCCCGCTTTTCTCTCACTGCCCGTCCTTCTCTCCTCCTCCGTCTCTCTCTCCCCCTCCCAGCGCCGGGCAGCACCGGGAATACTCCGGGGCCCGGCGGCTCTGGCAGGTGGCAGCGCTCCGGGGCTGTTTGCTTTGCTGTACTCCTGCCACTTCCCAGCGGCTGGCACCTTCCCACGGGTGGGTGACAGATCCCGCCAGTGCAGGGGGAGGCAGAGCCCTGCCCTAGCGCCTGCGTACCCCAGCGCCCTGACACTGCCCCTGCCCGGTTCGCAGGGGCTTCGGCGTGCATCGTCCTGCTGATACTCATTGCGACAACAAACCCCAAACTCCCTTTACTTTCCCTTTTTTCTGCTTTAATTTTTAATTGCCCGAGGGAATAACATATGTTTCTGAAGGCTGGAAGCGGCTGTGGCCAGGATCGGGTGTCAGGGTGTCGGGGTGCCAGAGCAGGGGGCACAGACAGGGAGAGCGATGCCGGCCGTCATGGGCACCGGGGCTGGCTGGGACCTGCGTGCGGTGATTCCACAGGCTGTGGTATTTATAGAGCCTGGCTGCCCGGGACAGCAGCGTGGAAAGCCAGGCAGCACATTGCGTTCCTGTCGGCCACGCGTGTCCTGTGCCAGCCGGCATGGTGGTCCTCTCTGCCGTGTCAGCTGTGAAAGTTCCATGGGAGAGAAATCTTCCCCAATGGAAACTGAACCACAGCAGGTGGTTGATGGACTTGGGGTCCCCAAGCTGAGCTGGCTCTGCGGTGGCACGGGTGGGACTGGGGACCTGGCAAGTCCCCAACAGGTGGGATGGCAGGGAAGCAGAACCCTGGCTGGCTGCGGAGGGCATGGCTGTGCTGAGTTGATGCGGAGGAGATGGGGAATTTTCCACTGGTGTTTGGACCAGGCCCAAGATGAGGTGTTAGACCTGCCTGGTCCCTGTGGCTTCAAGGGGGTACCCCAGAGAAAGCCATCCGTGCCTCGCAACACTGCCCTGTCTCCCAGAACAGAGCACCGACGTGCCTTGGCTCTGGTGGCCGGGGAAGCTAAGGGGCAGTGGGACACTCCATTCCACTCGGGGGTGGCATGGGGGTGCTGGCACTGCGGGGGACCCTGGCTGAGGCGCAAAGGGCCCCACAGCACCCGGCCGTGCTGCAGCTGTAATCACACGCCGGGGCTGCGGCCACGGCAAACAAACAAGCACCGGCAGAGCCTATTTTCCTTGGCGCATGGGGATGGGGGGAAGGAGCGGAATCCCACGGGCTCCTTTGGAAGTGCAACCCTTGAGAAAACAGAGGCGGGTCGGGGACAGGACGGAACCCCATGCCCCCGGCTCTCCTCGCCGCGTGGGTCTCAGCAGCCGCGTGCCTCCCCAGCTGCTGACGCAGGTCTGGGACTGGCTGGGTCCCCCAAGCCAGCGGGGCACAGCCAGCCTGGTCCTGCTGTCCTCGTGGAGCAAATGCCAGGCTGGTCCAGGCGCAGCGGTGGTGCCATGGGGCTTGGGCGAATCATGGCTCCTGATTGGTACAGGGGGCTGTGCTGAGGGTTCTGGAGGCACGTGGGACTGTGGCTGAGGCCAGTTCCTCCTGATGGCCCCAGCACTGCCAGCAGCAAATGGCACCTTGGACTATTTTCTATTGACCCCTCCGTGTCATCCTGCTAAGGCCAGTTGTGTTTTGGGGAGTGTGAGTGGAAAGCATTTTGCTTCCAAGGCAAAACAAAACTCCAGAGGTATGGTAGAAATCCCGACGTGTCCTTTTCCAGGCACTGTCCGTCCATCAGTCTCTGCACTACCTGTGCCACCATCTGCCCTGGGTGGCCATGTGTTCCTGGAGGGTGGTGTTTGAAGTTTAAAGCAAAACCCATCATAAAGCCTAGCACAGCCTGAGATGCTTTGGGCTCAAGCTGGTGTCTCACTCAGCCTTCCCAAGAACCACTGAGTGCCACTGGCCCTGTGCCGTGCCCACCCTGTCTCCATCCCCTGACCTTGTACTACATGGACTCAGGCTGGCAGATGATTGTAACTGGGCTGTCCCAGTGCTGGACATGACTCCCCTTGCTTGGCCTCAGCTTCCTCACTGCTCTTCCCAGCTTGCCTTGGTACTGGTGGCTTGGATGTTGGAGGATGTGGCAGGATGGTGATGGCTGATACCTGCAGTGTGGCCCTGTCCTGGGTTGTGTGCCTGGCAGGTGATGCTGTGGCTGAGCTGCACCATGGCTCTGGCACTGGAAAACCTGTCCCATGCCCCCACCATGATGTCTGACTCCACCACCTCCTTCTGTGAACTGCTTTTCTCCTCCCTGGTGTGTCCCAGACCCTAGCATGTCCATTGCTGCAGGACAGTGGCCACGGGCCAGCTCAGCTGTTGGCATATTCTGCATGCAGGCACATTCTCAGGCTCAGGCAGAGCTGTCCCCCAGGACATGGGTGCCACTTGTGCTCTTAGAAGTAAGACCCTGGAAGGACACTGCTGTCCACACAGTGCAACAGAGATGGTCAGAAGTGCTCAGGCAGGTGCTGGTGCTGCCAGAGCCCTGCTAGCCAGGACAGCAGCTTCCAGAGCCACTTGTTCCTACTTGCTACTGCCAATCCTGCCCTGGCTGGAGCACCAGGAGAATTACCTGACCCGAGGCTGAGCCATGGTGTAGTGTTTGGGGCTGAAAGAGGTGAGGTGAGCCCAGGAGCAGTGCCAGCTTGTGCTGGGGGTATGAGTGGGGCTGGCTGGCATGACCAGCTGGTGGGGCTGTCATCTCCAGAGGATCCCTGGTGGGATCTCAGGAAAATGTCCCACAGATCTATTTGGGGAAGGTCTACAGCAGGGCTATGCAGAGAGGTTCTCCAGCCATGCACTAAGCAGTTTGCCTCCAGCTGTCCTGTCCCACAGCTGCTGGGCTTCCCGTGCCAATGCTGTTGCTCCCCAGAACCTTTGCTCCAAAGGTGAGGTGCCTGACCATCCCCTGAATGGCTGGATTTGCCCCTTTAGGTGTCTGCTTCCTCTGGGGGAGGTGGCACTCTGACATTGCCTTTGTTTAGCTGGTAGGTGGAGGGTGGAACACCACAGGTTAAAACCAGGTTTGGGCTGCTAATTTTAGGAAGGCAGGCTGCAGGGAAAGCTATGTCTGTACTTCAGGGGAAGGGCAAACCCTATTCCCAGGGCAGCTGTGGAGGGGGGTTCTCTGTGGCAGGCAGAGAGAGGGGGGTTTCTCTTCTGTGTGCCCTGTTGGAGTGGATTTCCCTGGGGAGGGGTTGCCCAGGGACCACCCAGGTTTGGGCTGCTGCCCAGCTAGCTGTGCCTGTGTGCCCACACACCCCTGTGCCCACAGCAGTACCAGAGGCTGACCAGAGACCCCAGCAGCAGTGCTGGGGGTAACCCCAGAGCTGGAGCTGATGGCAGTGGGGGGAACATGCCTGGCATCCCTGCCCACTTGCCCATGCTGCCCATCTCTCTGGCAGGGCTCGGCCATCAGAACAGCCTCAGGGAATATGAGACCTGTGTGCCCAGCTCTGCTGAAACCCGAACAGCCACCTGGGCAGGCGGGCAGGGGCGGGGGGGCGGCGTGGCCCGGCACACACCGGCAGCAGCGGGATACCTGGCTGCCAGCACGCAGGCCGGCAGCTGCGGCAGGCTTGGCGCTAAAGCCGGATTACCACCCGGAATAGTCCCACGGCCCCAGCTGGGCCGGATTATCAAGGATTCATCTGCAAGGGAGACGAGATGGGGAGGGAGTCTCTGCCCTGTGGGGGTCCCCAGCCTGAGGGAGCACTCACCTGCTGCCAGGGAGACCCTGCTGCCTTCACTGCCCACAGGTGGGAGCAGCGGGTGCTCACAGGTGGGGACTGTGGGAACACGGTGGGACACAGCCTCCCGGGGTGACACTGCCTGGCACAGGCACGGCTGGCAGGCACTGGCTGCCTGTCCCCGCATGTGCTGCGCTCCCACCGGCACCGAGAGCGCTGCTGGGGTCTGTGCCGGGCCTGGGCTTGACCGGGGGAACGGGCACAGTGCAGGAGCCAGGCTTGCCCAGGGTAATACACATCCTTCTGGCCACGTTGCCAGATGCAATGGACCTCCCATCCGACATATCTGCTGGCACTGCCGGGAGAGCTCCCCTGCCCTCCCTCGCTCTCGCCTGTGCCTTGCTCCCGCTGGGATTTTCCACCTTTAAAATAAAGTTTGCACGGAAGCGAGACATGAGGCAGAGGGATGCAGTCCCTTCCAGGGCTGAAACCCTCACCATGCAGCCCTGGTCCCCGAGGAAGGCTGGCAGGGGGCCGGGGTGAGCCCAGGACTGCCCGTCTGCAAGAGCAGGGCAGGGATTTGGGAGCCCTGCCGCCCCACACACGTGTCCCCATCGCAGCGAGGGCGGGCAGGCGCCTGTGCTGGCCGGCACGCAGTGTGAGACCAAACGCAGCCTCCCTGAAGCGCAGACGTGGCCGGCGGGACGGTACGTGCAGGCTCACGCATCCGGCTCTGTGTTCTGTCTGCAGGGGCTGCGGGACAGCACCAGGGCCCCGCTCCGCCTGCCTGGCCACAGCATGGTGTTGGTGGGGTGTCATCAAGTACTGAGGCGACCGGAGCAGCCTGGGAGAGGTGGGAGGTCTGGCCGCTGTGGCTGTCCTTGTGTCCCGGAGCCCGGCAGGCAGCGGAGAGGCACATGCCGGGAAATCGATGCGGCTTGCTCAGCACCCCCGGGAACGTGGCCCTGGGTGCCACAGCGGGGGGGTCAGTGCCCACGCCTAAGGCCACGTCCACACCACCCAGCCGGGTGAGCAGGCACTGCGGCTGGTGGTCAGGAGTGGGATGATGCCAGGCAGCACATGGGCTACTCAACACGGCAGTGAAGATGGCAGTGTCCCACCTGCGTGGTGGCACCCTGGAGGAGGACATCCCTGAGGATGAGCTCTTTGCCCAGAGCAGAGGGGTCCCAACTAAGGTGGGCATACAGTGAGGCGGTGAACCCACCAACCCCAGCCTGGAGGGGAACCAAGCCAGCCCTTCAGGGCCACCCGTCACTCTGTATTTGTTGTTCTGCCTTATCACAAGGCAAACAGCAGCAGGCAGGGCTCGCACTGCCCGATCGAATAGTCTCCTGCTCCCTCCTCTTTCATCTCCCCCCTTGCCCTGGCCACTGCCACCAGGAGACCCTGGCCGAGGGGCAAAGGCCAGGGCCAGCTGGGGAAGTGGCAGTGAGTGGTGCTGGGCCTGTGCCAGGGCTGTGCCAAGGCTGTGCCAGGGCTGCCCAGCGGGAGGAAGCGTCTGGGTGGCAGCACGAAGCCTGGTGCATGCTGAATGAGTTCAGCCGTGCCGTTTGCTATTCCAAGAGACGCTTGGGGGAAGAAGTTGGTATTTCCTGAGCTGCCCAGAGAGGTGTAATTATAACCTGGGAGAAGAAAGGGGCTGCAGACGAGAGTGCCCAGCCTTCCTGGCGCCCGTGGGGGAGTGGGCAGTGGAGTGGGCAGCTCCTGCCTGCCACCAGCGGGATGCGGTGAAGCCCTGCCCGCAGGCAGCCCAGTGGCACTGGGGGGCTTAGGGAGGTGATGAAACATCACGGATCTGGTGCCCTCCCTCTGTCCCATACTGGGAAATGGTGGGTTCAGTGATGCCTGTCTGTGGTGGTGAGAAGGCGCAGAGTTAACGGTGGCTTTTGGACGTGCTGGCAGCCTTGTTCATGCCTGGATCCATCCCAGGCGGAGGCCTAGTGGAGGGGATAAATCATCATCCAGAGCCCGCCCTGCGCTTCCCTCTTGTCCCCCACATGGCTGAACCTTCTCATTCTGATCGCTGCTGGCCTGTGTCCTGCCTCAGATTCCCCACCTGGACGGGTGCTGCAGGTAGGGTAGCCCAGATATGTCCCCACCACCCTGGGCCGACCTTAGGGGCTCGGCCCCCCTGACAGCGCCAGCAGCCAGTGTGTGGCCTGGGATGACCCTGCCAGGTCGTCTTTGTGGCCTGGATGGGCAGGGACAAGCAGGGCAGCAGCTCAGGAGACCGGAGGTGCTGGCACCCACACCCTGTCGTGTCATCCTTCCCTTGCGTGCCAGGAGGACTGCTGGACTCGACTGTGCTGTGGGAAGGCTCCTCAGATCTCTGGGGACACCAATCCCTGGGGAGCATAAAGATGGGCATGTCCCCTGCTCACCCCATGTCGACCCCAGGCAGCAGGGTGGTGGGGCAATAGCATCCTTCCGGGATTAGGGACCACACTGCATCCCAGCCAGGCCTAACCTCCAGCTGGGTGGCACCGGCCCTTGGCTGAACGTAGCACCAGTGTGGAGCCCCCTGGTCAGCCGGACAAGACCCCAGCCCCTCGGGGCAGTGGGGGGTGGCGGGACCCTGCCCCTGCTGCCAGCCTGCCCCAGAAAGCCACCCTGTGCCGTTTCCCAGCGGGGCGGGGAGGGCCGGGGCTCGCACAGAGGCGGCTTTGTGCAGCGTGCCAAGGCGTCCCGCGCTCGGCAGCCCGGCCGCCTTCCCCTGCCAAGGAGCTGTCTCCCGGCCCCGCGCTCTTTCCTGCTCCGTTTGTCCAGCCCTGACGTGCCCCCGAGCCCCCCGCCTTGGCACCCCGGCAGCGGCGGGACGTGGGTGAGCCCTTCGCGCCGGGCAGCACCACGGGCTTTACATAACGGTGGCTGGGGGGTCCCTGAACTCCCCACCCCGTCCTCAGCCGCCCTCCCAAACGCCCCCACTCGCCTTCTGGCACCCGTCTCCAAGAGGGGAAACTGAGTCATGGAGCTGAGAGCTGCGGGCGGGGGAGTGGAGGTGGGCAGGGAGCTATGGATGGGGACTCTGGGGCTGGGCAGTGCTGTGCTGTGAGCAAGGGAATAGGGTGGGCTGTGGGATGTCTGGCTGGGTGAGGGGACAATCCTACATTGGGACTCTGGTGGGGTACTGGAGCTGGGGCTGCGTTTCATGGGACACTGTGTGCAGAGCGGGCAGAAGGGAGAAGCACAGCCACGGTGATGCCTGGCTCAGTGACCCTCTCATCTCCGGGTGCCTGTCCCTGCTGTGCCATCAGCGCTGGTGCTGAGCCCAACTCCAGCGTCCGTGGTGGAGGCAGGACTTGTGAGAGTCCAGGCCAGCCCCTCCAGTGCTCCTGCCCAGAGCTGGACCTCTGTTGCCTCCCTCTTGCAGAGCCTGAGTAGAGCCCATAGCAAGCCCAGCTGTCTCCCAGCCATGGATACCACGGACGTGCCCCTCCAGGCCGAGATGGTGGAGCTGGTGCCCAACGGGAAGCACACGGCTGCACTCACCACCTCCACTGTCCCCTCACTGACGGGTGACAGGTAGGGGCCTCAGGGCAAGCGGTGGTGCCAGGGACTTGGGGGGTCTTCCGAGCTGCTCCCTGCCCTTGAGACACCAGCCAGCACTGATGGCCCCTGTCTCTGCTTTGGCTTCACTCCTCTCCCTCCATGGACAGATTTGAGGAGAATCAGACTGGCGTGGCGGAGATGGAGGAGTTCCTGCCCCACGGTGCCGAGAAGAAGCAGACACACTTCACTGACGTGAGTAGCAGCATGGGCACAGTTGTGGGGGTGGGATGGGGCAAGCTCCCAGTGTGACTGGTGCATGCCCTCCCTGTTGTGTCCTGTGAACAGTTTGAAGGGAAGACGTCTTTTGGGATGTCCGTCTTCAATCTGAGCAATGCCATCATGGGCAGTGGCATCCTGGGGCTGGCCTATGCCATGGCCAACACCGGCATCATCCTCTTCCTGTGAGTGTCAAGGGGCTATTGGGGGGGTGTCCAGGTGTGGGGGGCTCCTCCAAGGGGATCAGTGGGTGCAGGCAAGAAAGAAGTCTCTGGGGTGATGCAGAGACCAGTGTACTGCTGGCTGAGCAATGCCCATTGCTGGTGTTAAGTCTGCCTGCTCTGCTGAGTGCTGTGCCCCACTTGGGGGGAGGAAGAGCAGGAGTATGAAGGTTTGCCTTCCTTACTACAAAGTCAGATTTCCAAATGTGGCTTGAAGGACGTGAGTGATGGCTCCTTTGGGTGTAGGGACATGGGCTGAATCTGCCCCATGAACACTCAAATTGTGCTGAGGCAAGGGGGTGGTATCCTGCCAGGCCAGCTGCCCACTGGCAGAGCACATCTGCATGGGGTTTGCCCCACAGCCATGTCTGAGCCCTGTGCTGTGACCCACTGGTTACTGTGCTCTCCTGCAGCTTCCTCCTCACAGCGGTGGCCCTGCTCTCCAGCTACTCCATCCACCTGTTGCTCAAGTCCTCGGGCATTGTGGGTGAGTGCCAAGCCCTCAGCAGGGCCGTGCCAGGGGCTCCCATCCTGACTCTCACTCACCAGCGCTCCCTGTCCCGCAGGCATTCGCGCCTATGAGCAGCTGGGCTACCGAGCCTTCGGCACGCCGGGGAAGCTGGCTGCAGCCATCGCCATCACACTGCAGAACATCGGAGGTGAGGATGGTGCTGGGGGTACCAGTCAGGGCTGGGGACAGGAGGCGGGACCAGAGAGCACCAGTGCAGCAAGATCTTGTTCTGCCCTGCAGCCATGTCGAGCTACCTGTACATTGTCAAATCTGAAGTGCCTCTGGTCATCCAGACCTTCCTGAACCTGGAGGAGAAGACCACGTGAGTGCCTCCTGCCCACACTGCCTGCGTGCCTTCCCCGGGCAGGCGCCGGGGCTCTGGCTCCAGCTGTGCTGCCCATGGCAGGGATTTACTATCATTAAGCCACTACTATTTTTGATAACTGTCAGTGCTGAATAAGCCCCTGGGTGAGATTAAACCGAGCTGAACTTCCAATCCCTGCTCCTCACATCCCCTTGGGATCAGGCTTTCCTCCTTGAGCAGAACTTGAGGCTGCAGGGTGGGGGACTGGTTTGGTATGGGTCCCCTCACTCCATGCCCACATCCCCACTAGCAACTCTAGCCCTTGTGAGTGCACCACTTGTGAGGGTAGGCAAAACCCTAGCTCAAGGGCCCCTGGGGATGCTGGCTTCAGGGGTCCACAAGGATGCCATCTCAGGGGTCCCCAGGGATGTTAGCAGAGCAGGAATGCCAACCTCAGGGAACACCAGTGCCCCTGTGATTAGCCAGCTTAAGGGTCCCTAGGAATGGCAGACAGCCCCCTCAGGGGCTGCTTCTGCCCCCTGCGCCCCAGCAGAGTGGGGTGGTGAGCAGGCCTCTGCTTCCAGGGACTGGTACATGAATGGGAACTACCTGGTGATCCTGGTTTCTGTCACCATCATCCTGCCCCTGGCCCTCATGAAGCAGCTGGGTAAGTCAGGGAGATGCTACCCATGGCACTGGGGTCTGGCACCCTGGGTCTCCCACGGAGTGATGGTGCCAGCCTGGATGTGCTGGGCTGGGAGGGGACACTTAGCCAGTGCAAGGGTCCTGCCCACACCCACCAGCCACTCTCCTCCCTCCCCAGGCTACCTTGGCTACGCCAGCGGCTTCTCCCTCAGCTGTATGGTCTTCTTCCTCATCTCGGTGAGCACCCGCTGGCACGGGCTGGTGCCTTGGGGTGCCAAGCATCCCTCCTGCTGGGGTGTGAGGCTGGGCTGGTTGCTGTGGGGACAGCAGAGGCAGCAGGGACATCGGACGCTCGGGGCTGCAGAGACACTGTGGCAGGGCTGTCAAGCTGCTGGGTTATTTTTGGCTGAAGGAACCGAATGCTGTGGAAAGCGAGAGGGGGAAGGTGCCAGAGGGGGAATCTGCACATGTGGCCCCTCCACGTGCTGCTGCCTCACTCTGTCCCGCTGCCCGACCCCACAGGGATAGGTTAGGGGAGCAGTATCGCCACAGAGTAGCACTAGCAAAGGGTGTCCCTTGGAGGGGTCCCGGCAGGGTCACTCTCCTGCTGGGCATGGTGTGGGCAATGTGTGCTGGGAGTTGGGGGCACCAAGAGCTGATTGGCCTCATGTTGTCCCCCCCCACCCCAGGTCATCTACAAGAAGTTCCAGATCCCCTGCCCACTTCTGGAGCAGGAGGGGAACATCACAGGGATCCTCAACGTCACCACTGTCAGCACTAATGACTACCAGAATGGCTACACAGTCCTCCAGGCCCCCGAGCAGGACACTTGCACACCCAGCTTTTTCACCCTGAACTCACAGGTGAGGAGCTGGGATGCACCCCTGAGGCTCTGGGCTGGCCCCCACCCCATACACCCCATGAAGACGGGTGGTCCTGGTGCTGGCAGCACCTGCCACTGTGCTCTGAGCACTCAGTCATCCTCCTCTTGCACAGACAGCGTACACCATCCCCATCATGGCCTTCGCCTTTGTCTGCCACCCCGAGGTCCTGCCCATCTACACTGAGCTGAAGGAGTGAGTCCTGGGTGGGGGCACCCACGGGGAGGGGTGGGCTTCATCCGGTGCCCACCCAAAGGCAGTGCCATCCGTGTGTGGGACCTGCGCCGGGGCATCGTGGGGAGGTGGGTGATATGACCCGGGGTGGGTGAGTGGGTGGGTGGCTGAAAGGACCTGGGATGGGTGATATCAGTCTCAGGAGGTGGGTGATACAACCTGGGGTGGGTGGGCAGGTGGGGGGTTAGGCTATATCACCCCTGGGAGGTGATAGCGACTCAGACTGGGTGGAGGGGTGGTGTGACCCCTGGGAGGTGGGTGCCATGATCCAGGGGTGGTGGTATGAACCCTGGGAGGTGGGTGCCATGATCCAGGGGTGGTGGTGTGACCCCTGGGAGGTGGGTGCCATGATCCAGGGGTGGTGGTGTGACCCCTGGGAGGTGGGTGCCATGATCCAGGGATGGTGGTATGAGCCCTGGGAGGTGGATACTGTGACTCAGACAGGATGGGTGGCTGGTTGTTGGTTCAACACACCACCCTGCCCACGAAGGGGGACACAGCCCCTCTCTGCACATCCCCCACGCACCCCAGAGTGTTTTGGCATCACCCCTCCTCACTGGGTGGCTGCTTGGTGTCAGTGGGTGCCATGGAGCTGTGGTGAGCCCACTGTGTCCTGCAGCCCCTCCAAGAAGAAGATGCAGTGCATCTCCAACATCTCCATCATGGTCATGTACCTCATGTACTTCTTGGCTGCCCTCTTTGGCTACCTCACGTTTTACGGTGAGCCCTCGGGGAGGGGGCTGGGGCTGGCACACTTGTGCCAGGGGGATGATGGTGCTGGGGCTCACCCAGGGGCTCCCTGATGGTGTTCACAGACCGTGTGGAATCAGAGCTGCTGCACACGTACAACAAGGTGGACCCCTTTGATGTGCTCATCCTGTGTGTGCGTGTGGCTGTGCTGACGGCTGTCACCCTCACCGTCCCCATCGTCCTCTTCCCGGTGAGTGGCCACACAGGAATGCCAGGTGGCTTCAGCACCAGGCTTTGAGAAGGGAAACTGAGGCAGTGATGAAGGCAGGGATTGGGGAACAGGACATTTCTGGGTGCGAGGAACAGGGCCGGGGCAGAAGCAGGGGTGATGAGGAAGAGGCAGGTCTACAGGGACAACGCTGTGACAGGGTGACAGTGACCAGTGAGGCATCAGAGTCAGAGCTTGGGAAGGAGTAATGGTGACCTGTAGGGCCATAAGGATAGGGCTGAAGTAGGGGTGATGGGGACCAGCAGGACTGCAGTGACTAGGATGGAGCGTGATACCCTGTCCCTGTCCCCAGGTGCGTCGGGCCATCCAGCAGATGCTGTTCCAAGGAAAAGACTTCAGCTGGATCCGCCACATCGCCATTGCTGTGATCCTGCTGACCTTCATCAACCTCCTCGTCATCTTTGCCCCCTCCATTCTTGGCATCTTCGGCCTGATTGGTGGGTGGCAGCGCCCTGCTCCTGTCCCTCCTTGATCACGGGGTGTTGCAGCAGCATGCCAGCCCCTGTCCTGACTGGTGCTTGACTTTGACTGACACTCCCATGCCTCAGTTTCCCCCTTCTCACCATGCCAAGACCAGGTGGTTCTGTGACTCCCCCATCCCATCCCAGTCCTGGCAGGCTGGTTCCCACAGTGCAGTGCCGGCACTTGCTCTTCCCCTGCGTGTTTCCCTGGATCCCCCCAGCCAAGCGCCCCCCGCTCAGCTCTCAGCTCGGTGCCAGGTCCTGGGCTGCGGGAGGGGTGTGGGGACAGTGCCAGCACACCGCGTCCCTGGGTTCCTGGAAGGCTTTGCCAGGACTGGGGGGGGGCAAGGCGGGGGCGGGGGATGAACAGGACCTGTCCTGGCAGTGCGGCTGGCAGGGCTGAGCTGCAGCGTGGGAGGCCCCTGCCCACTCTGTCTCTGTCTGCTCCAGGTGCCACCTCTGCTCCCTGCCTCATCTTCATCTTCCCTGCCATCTTCTACATCCGCATCATGCCCAAGGACAAGGAGCCGCTGCGCTCCACCCCCAAAATATTGGTAAGCATGGGCAGGGGTACAAGAAGGGGGGCAGGCACGGGGTTCTGAGGCTGGCTGGGAACCCTGTTGCCCTGGCCATCCCTGAGTCCCTTCCTTGTCCCCACAGGCTGCCTGCTTTGCCCTCCTTGGGGTGGTCTTCATGATCATGAGCTTGAGCTTCATCATCATCGACTGGGCCACGGGTGGGGGGAAGAGCGGCGGCAGCCACTAGCCACTGCTGGGTGCCCATGCCAACCTCCCCCCCACCCACCTGGTGCCCCAGGGAGAGCCGGCCCCGGGCTCAGCCCCCGTGCTGCAGCCCCACCAGGATTCCCTGGGGACTTCCGCTGTTGCTGCCCATCACCTGTGGTGATGGTGAGAGGGCATGAGCCATGGCAGGCATGGAGACTCCTCAACCTGTGCCCGGGATGGGGCAGTGAGCTCGGGGCAGGTCCTGTGCCCCCCAGCCACTCCAGCGGGCACCCTCCCTGCTCTGCGCCTCAGTTTCTCCATCTGTAAAATGGGGAAAATAATACTGCCCTACCTCACCCGGAGCTGGCTGTAAGGTGGAGCTCTTCTGCACCCCAAGAGCCACCAGCAGCAGGCAATGCCAGGGGCGCAGGGCACTGCTTGCCATGGGGACTGAGGACCAGGCACTGTCCTGGCACCCCCAGATAGCATCAAGAGCCTGATGAACAGTGTCCGTGGGGGCTGGAATCCAGCGGGGCGGTCGGACCTGTGACAGCACCTGTGCCCAAGCCACCCGCCCTCTCCCCTGCCATCCTCCCGTCCCCAAAGAGATGCTACCCACTGCCCTGGCATCACAGGGGCACCCTGGTCCCCCTGGGCAAGTATAGTCTTTGTGCTGTGGCTGGTGGTACCCAGCCTGCTGGTCCTGAGCCTGCCAGGGGAACTGTTGGCTCCTGGTGCCTGCGGATGGGACCCTGCTCGCCCCTAGGCCACGCATAGCGACCAGCTGCATTGCTCCAGGGAGGTGGCCTGCGCACCATGGGCTTTGCATCCATTGGCATCCTCCCCATGCTGCGGCTCAGCTGCTGGGGGCCTGGTGCACCCGAGGGGCATGAGGGGGATTTGGGGGAGGCTGGGGGTAGCACTCACTGGGGGCAAGCTCAGGGCTCTGGAGGCACCCTTGTCTGCATGCCCAGACGCCAGGGTGATGGGCACCTCAGCAACCCCAGCTGTCCCTGGACCAGCACTCAGACCCCCACAGCCCTCACCCATCCATCCACCCATCCATCTATCCATCCATGCTGCTGGGATTCCCTAAACCATGCCAAAACCCGGAGAGGGGCTCTCCCACCCCCCGCCTCCCCTCCCAGTACGGAGGGCAGCCCGGCAGGGTGGGCAGCACGGGGCTGGGGGGGGTCTGTCCTGCGGCAAAGTACATAAGAGATGTATTTTTTTATGAGGTGGTGGAGGCTGGGATGCTTTTTATAAATACTGTACATAAGAGTAGATCTTTTTTAATGTGTTGTGTTGCTCTGGGTAGCTCTGTATAATGTACATATCACACGGGGGGGCACTGCTGCAGACCCTCACCATTGCCCTGGGTCTGCTGGCTGCAGCGTGGCCCCGCTGCTCCTGTCACCAGCCTGGCTGCCCCAGGGCCACCCCTGACACTTGTAAATTATTGGTGGGGGTGATGCTGGTGGCGGCGGGAGGCCAGAGGTGAGAATAAAGATGTGAATGTGCCCAAGTCTCGGGCATCACTGGGGCGGGTGAGGTGCTCGCACGCAGGCTGGCACGCAGCATCCCGAGCTGGCACGGACAGACGGACATGAGGCACATGGGTGCACAGACGTGCATGACGACAGCAGGGACATACGGACATGGATGTGCAGGGTTAGTGTACATGGATAACAGCGGGACAGACAGCATGGACATACAGCAGGACAGCACAGACACACAGATATGGATGTGCAGGGTCCCCCATGGGAGCAGGGCCCTGGTGGGAGTTAGACCCTGGGGAAACAGGACCCCAAGGGAGTGGGATCCCTGGGGTGCAGGACACCTATGAGAGCAGGATCGGCAGGAGAATGGGATACACTGGAGAAGGCCCTGGGGAGTGGGACTCCTGAGGAGGGATATTTGGGAGCAGGAACCCCAACAAATGCCATGGTGGTAGTACACCTGGAGAGTGGGGCTGCTCTGGAAGCAGAGCTCCAGGGAAGCGGTGGTGGGGCATCTTGTGCCTGGTGCCAGGGCAGTGGGTGCCCCCAGTGCCTTCAGGGTCAGCCCCCCAGCCCTTGTCCACACCACAGTGTGGAGTGGGAGCGAGTCCCCCCCTAGCCCTGGCCCTTGCTCCCCTCTGCTGGCCCCAGGTCTGGGCTCCATGCCAGCTCATTAGCGAAGCCTTGTTAGCACGGCAGCCGGCTCCCACGGGAACAGCCCTGCTCCCACCACACCAGGCCCACGGGCACAGGCCTGCAGACCCCACGGGGGATGCTGTATCACTTCCCCTGGCATTCTGACTTAAAAGCATCCCTGGCTGCCCTCATCCTGCTCAGTTGGTGCCAGTGGGGGTGTGTGGAGGGGCTGCAGGGTCTAGGCAGGCATGAGGTGCTGCTGTGGGGCCAGCATGGAATGAGGGTGGCTACCTGGGCATGGGCCAGCCCCGCGGGCCACTGGGCACACCTGGCCCTGCTCCTCAAGAAGTGTGGGGGGTCTAGTTCCTAAGGGAGCAGCCCTGGGAGCTGGGGGATGGGGCAAGGGCCGGAGGGACCCCCTGCTCCGGGAGAGACCTGGAGATGCCCCATCCTGCCCCATCCCTTGTCACAGGCACCCCCAGCCCCAGCACCTGCCAAGGAGCTCCCTCCTCCAGCGGCGGGGACCCTGAGGAGTGAGAGATGCCCAAGCTCTGAGCCACCACCCTGCGCCACCGTGTCTCCACAGAAGGTAGCCCAGAAACACAGCATCACCCAAACCACCGTTCCCAGGGCTGCACCCACTGCTCTGCACCCAAAGGACCCCAAAATGCAATACCCGGACTCCATCTCCCTCCCCACGCGTGTCCCGGGGCACATCGCGGCCGGTGCTCGCCTGACCCGGGACACAGCGCGTCCCACCCACATTTCCATCCCGGGACAACCGCGTCCCACCCACATTTCCATCCCGGCACACAGCGTGTCCCACCCACATTTCCATCCCGGGACAAGCGCGTCCCTCTTCC
>VZTB01000128.1:51106-71154 GCA_013397245.1 Thryothorus ludovicianus
CCCCTCGGGCCCCCCCCCGGGCCCCCCATCTTGGCTTCTTCGCCCGGCTCGGCCCGGCCCTGCCGGAACCGGCGGCGTCGCCGCCTCCGCCCCCCGCTGCCCCGGGGCGATCCTGGGTACCAGCGCCGGGAGTGCCCCGCCCCGGCTCGGAGATCCCCCGTGAGTGGGATGCTGGCCTCAGCCCAGGCTTCGGGTTCTCCCCACAGTGAGCTGTCGGCTCCATCCCGGGTCCCGGGGATGTTCCCGGGAACGGGGGGGCCTGCCCCGCCCCAGGCTTCCTGCTTACCCCCAAGAATGGGGCAGCAGGGCTTGAGCTTTCCCCTCAGGAGTGGGTTGTTGATCCAATCTGAGATCCTAGGGATTCCCTCCCTCCAGGAGGGGGGTTATTGATCTCCTCCCAGATCCCCCCCTCTAAGGAATGGGATGTTGACCCCATCCTAGCTCCCACTGTCTCTCCTCACTGAAATGGGGACTGAAATGTTGTCCCCATCAAAGCTCCTAAGGATTCCCTCCAGGAGTGGGGTGTTGACCCCATCCTAGATCCCAGGGTATCCCTAGAGGAGTGGAGCCCTGTACCCACAGCAGACGCTGGGAATCCCCTCCACAGTGGGGTTCTTTCCCCTACCCCTCTGTGAGCAGGATGCCAGCCCCATTCCAAGCTTTGGGGGTCCACCTGGCAGTGGGGTGCTGGTCCTACAGCAAGCTTTAGGTGCCCCTCAGGAGCAGTTGCCACCCCACCCTGGGTTCCCCCTAGAAGTTCCTCCTGGCACTCCACTATGGTACTGTCCTTCTAACCGGTCAGTGTCCATATATCCCTTTGGGACAAAGGTGGGGCCATCCCCACTCTCCTGTTGGGAGAGTCCTGCAAGGTCCTGCAAGCTCGGGTATCCTGTCCCACCTGCCCAGGATCTCTAGACTTCTCCATGGGCTCCTCTTATCCTGGCCTCTGGCTGTGGTGGAGGTAACGGGACTGACAGGCACCCACTGCCCTGTGCCTTCCCCACTGAAGCACTGGGACAAATCCGAGCCTCTTCATCACCCTGCCCTCTTCATGGGGGTTTGGGGAGCTTGGACCGCTGCCTGCCGTGGGCAGGTTCCCCCACCGCCCATGGGCTCTCTGCCTCATGGACACTCGATTTTGGTACTGATAACGGGCCGATTGTGCTCTTCAAAGCACCCTGGTGATGCTCCCATGGGCGTTCACAGCCCTGCCCTGTGCCTGCGGGCAAGGCAGCACTTCGTTATTTTAATTTATTATTTCTCTTAATGACTCCCAGTCGGGCTTTTTTATTCCCTTTACAAAATTCCCAGGGAGGGCCTTGCTCCAGGTGCAAGGCGGGAGCGTGCAAGGCTCCCACGGCACCGTCGGGCAGCAGGACAGAGGGATCCCTGACAGAAAATGTCTTTGGGCTCATCTGCTGTCTGCAGAGGAAGCTGCCAGCAGCAGGAAGTCACGCTGAAATCCGGCAGGCCTTTATTTGCTCAACCCCTGCCTGCCTTGAGAAATACGTAATTAACGCCTCAAAACGCTCCTTTATCAGAGTGCGTCTTTTTTTCATTTTGTTTTATTTTGATTTTTTTTTTTTTTTTGCCTTGGCATGAGCAGTGCTGGCAGCAAAACCCATCCTAGGGTTGTCGGGAGGGGGTCTGTGCTGTCTGGGGGGCTCGATGGTTGGGCACACTCACTGCTCCAGTATTTTCTGTGGAGGAGAGAGTGAGGGGAGTGAAACTCGGTGGGATTTGTGGGATGGTGGAAAGGCACGTGGTGGCTCTTTGCCGTGAGCTGCTCTTGTGCTGGCCTTGCTGCCAGCTCTGCTCCTCTCAGCCCGCTGCCTGGTGGGAAGGAATGGGGAAGCAGCTGGCTGAGGGAGTTTGGCACCTCCAGCCTTGGGAGGCTCCTGGGACTGTCCAGGCCCCTCCAGGCAGTATCACCCTGGTGCTGTCAGCTCTGGGTGCACAGGTAGGGAGGGCCCATCCTGTTGGTGCTGAGCATCCCCGAGGAGCAGCTGGGGGCTCGCTGGGTGACAAGGATTGTGATATAGGCTGACTGGTTGACATCCCTTTCCTGGGTCTCGCTCTGTCCTGAAGTGGAGGCAGGGGGAGGAAGAGAACGTCTGCACTCCATTCTGCTGAGGCCAGTGTTTACGAGCAGCATTTCTGATCTCAGCTGCTTTCTAAAGCCAAAAATAGAGCAAAATGGCTCTTTTAGTAAATTTAAAAAACCCAACATTTCTTCCCCTTGCAGCTGTTCAGGTGTCAATAGCACCAGAGCCTTGGGTCAGTGCTGCCCATTTCTGAGCCTAGCCATGGCTGGAAAATCCTCCCAAGCCAGCAGGGAGTGGCTGGGCAGGTGGGACCAGCACTGCCCCCCTGGGGGCTGCTGCTTGTGACATGTCCCCTCTGTGAGGTGGGACCAAAGTGCTGGGGGGATGCTCCCACCTCTCTGCTGCTTCCTCTTTGTATGGCTTATTTTTTTCCCCATGGTCAGGGGAAGCTTTGAGGAGATCTGAGGCCTCAGATGGTTTTTGGTGAGCAGGCACAGCTCCTCATCACTCTCAGCAAGGCAGAACTCCAGGGCCCTCCGTGGGGGCTGCAGCCTTCCTGCCTCCTCCAAGAAAAAGGGAGGGAAAAACTAAAGAGAAAAACAGCTTCACCCTTTGTGCTGCATCAACCTATGGTATGAAAAGGAGATGCCTCTTCCAAGCATGGCATGATTTTTTGGTGGCAAATCTCGGTGTCCTGCAGCCGAGCTTTGGAGCTGGGGAACCACAGCCAGGCAGGGCACGGTGGAAGGCGGCGGTCTCGGTACGTGGTGATGGCATCAGGAGTGCAGGAGCAGAGAAGGCTTGGAGCTGAGTGCTGCAGGTGCCTCAGATCTGTGATGTGTTCTCTGTGTGGCCGTGAGCCGTTTCCTGCCTTTCCTGTGCCAGGGTGGGTGAGCTGGAGAGGAATGAGCACACAGTCAGTGCAGTGGGGGCTGCCCCAGTGGCACACAGCTCTGCAGGCGTGGGCACAGCACCGCTCCTGCTGTGGCACCTGCTGCTGCCTGCAGGTTTTCCCCTGCTTTTTGCGCCGGATAGTTTGGTCTCCAGTCTCTGATGAGGAGAAGGCCCAGATGAAGCAATATTCCCCAGGCAAAGCAAGTTCCCCCAGACAAAGAATGTCTCCCTCTCTGCCAGTGGAAACCAGCAGTCTCCCGTGGTTTTGGTGCTGGGGCAGGCCAGGAGCCATCACCAACACCTGAAAGCACCTGGAGTATTTGCCCCATACTTCCAACCCCTCCTGATGCCACTGTTGGCTCCTCACCATCGCTAGGACACAAAGCCCTGCAGTCACTGTCTGTTTCTGCTGGGCAGCAGTGTTCTGGCCAGCCCCCCTCCTTGCCTGTGGGCACTGGGATGCCCCAGGGGGATGCAGGGTTGGCAGCAGGCAAGTGATTGCTGTGCTCAAAGCCCCTTATTCCTTATCTTTGGAGGATTAGGAAAGTAAAGGATTTCTCAGCTGTGTTAGGGGTGGGGAAGACGCTGGTGGGTTGATGATGTTAATCCCAAGGGGTTTGCTCTAGGTGCAGACCCTGGCATGAGGACACTGCCCTTGCTGTGGCACCAGGGTATGTCAGGTAGGAACTGCCTGTACCAGATCCTGCCTGGGACAGACAGTGGCCGGGGCAGGGCGGGCTCGGAAACAGCTTTTGTTTTTTTTTGGGCTTGCATAAAAATAGAGGAAGGGAGGGACCAGCTGTGACTTTCAGAGGTTGCGTGGCCCCAGCATTGCCCTGGGTTCTGTGTAAGCTGCCTGCTTTGCTGTGCTTCATCCTGTCTTGGGGGTTGTTTTTGTCCCCCCTCCTTCCTCAGTCCTGGCTGTTGAAGGGATTGGGTCCTCCCTTCAGTGGGGACACTGGGAGCCCCAGTGCTGTTTTTTGTGATGGCCTAGGAGATGTTGCAGTGAGGAGGACCAGGGAGGAACTCAGTGCTGTAAATCCAGAGGGATCTAACATCCAACCCCCTGGAGCTGGTGTATGGGCTTGGGATAGGTTGGGATGGGATGGGTCACTACAATGCTCCTGCTGGTGATGTCCTAGGGGCTGGCAGCTGCCCTCTGCTCCAAGATGAGCACTTAGGCTTTGCCCAGGGGAAGCAGAAGGCTTATATGTATATGTTTAACATATATTTTTACAGATGTACATTAGAAATGCATTTTATATTTTAACTTTTGTGTGTGTGTTTGTATATATACATATATACACACACCTTACTTTTTTGCATGGAGCAATATATACATTGATGTATATGTATCAAAAAACACACACATATATATGTAGCTTTATTGAAGAAGGTGTCCCATGGTCTGAGCCTACCAGGGCTGGGATCACGGTGTCCCCAAGCTGTTGCTGTGGCCAGGCCTGGCCTGGCCTTTCCGCAGCCACCGGGTTTCCTGCTCCAGGCCGGAGTGCGGGCTTCCGGGCCGGAGACTGCTTGAATCACCGGAGCTGGGGGAGCTGAGTAATTCTCCATCCTGCTGGTGGAAAACCCAGCCTGGGGGTTCAGGTGCCGGCAGCATCCTGGCTGTACCAGAGAGTGAAACCCCATCCTGTCAGGGTGGGGTGGAAAGGATGGTGGCACTCAGGTCTGGGGCCACATGGTAGCAGTGGTGTGGGGGAAGAGGGACCACTCTGGCCGTGGCAGGGGCAGAAACAGAGCAGCAAAGTTTCAGGATTCCTGGAAAAAGCCCAGCACAAGGATAGTTTTGTCCAGCTTGTGAACACCCGCGGCCCTTGTTGGCACTGGGGGTGCATTTTCTGTGCTTCCCTTGGGAAATCATCCCTAGCCCACCTCCTCCCTATGTGCCCTGAGCATCCTTCGTGCTGCAAATTTTATTTCTATTTTATTTATTTTTTGTGGAGATTTTTTTTTGCATCTCTATCAGCTGCCTTGGACAGGGGGTCTGCACCTCCCCAATTTTTTGAGGTCCTGCCTGAGGACGTGGCATTCCACCAGCCAACGATGCACAGCTCCTTCTGGGAAGCAGCCAGCCCTGTGCTGGAATGGGATGGCCCTTGGGAAAAACGCCCTGTGTCACTGTGGGGTTTTAAAAAAAATGTGATTATTTTTACAGCAATTTTCCATCTATTTTGGGTAGGAAGGAAAATGTCGAGGGGAATCTCTTTTTGTTATTAGAGTCTTTGGGGTAACTCTGTTTTTTACACACCCCTTGTCTATCCCATTTGATGGTAGGGACCCCCCCACAGGTGCCAAGGGGGGTGGGCTCTGCAGCCATCCCTCTGTCCTGCCATGTGTCTGTTCTGCAGGAAAAGGGATTGGTGGGTTTGTCCAGAAGTAAAACCCATCTGTAAATCCACGCTCAAATAATAGCTGCTGTTTGCCAGACTGGGAAAGCTTTCTGAGACAGCAGCAGGGGATGGGCCTCTGGGTGCTGGGGATGGCTCTGGACCTGCTGGTGGATTGAATTCCAGCTTCTCCCTCATAATGAGAATTTTCCAGCTATGCGTTGCTTCCATCTATGCCTGAATATTTGAAAGGATGGTGCCTTGTGGAAAAATGGAAAATCCCCTGTCGGTGATACGGGACGAGATGGATCCTGAAACCTGTGGCCAGCTCCTAAAATACAGGGATTATATATCTGCTACCCAGAACTATGTGCATATATTGCACTAAATATCTGCTGCCCAGAAAGCATCATAAATCATGGGCTGCAAAATATATATGTTGGCTCAATAAAGTTTTTGCCAGTGGATTAGCAGGGAGTTCTGGAGCCAGGCAGCTGCTTGCCTATTTTAAATTTTTGAAGATTATTTTTAACAAAAAAAAGGAGGAAATGAGCCCAAGAGAGAGCTCTCCTCCTGTTTTTGCCAGGCGCTGCCCTGGGAACGAGCACTGCCTGCAGAGGCAGGGCTGGAGGAAGCACAGCTGTGGGGTCAGCCCATGGTAGTGGGGGGGGTCTCCATCCCCTCTCTCCCACCCCTCTGATGCTGGCACAGGAATCCAGAGCTCCTCGACACTGCCTTGTGCTGCCTGGGCTGGGCTGGAGGGTGGAAGCTGGCGGTTGGCATCCAGCCCAGGAATTGTTTTGGGGCTGAATGGGCGGCAGCTGGGGTTTTCCGGGGATTGGAAACCCTTCCCCTCGGCTGCACTCATCGAGGGGGCTGGGGAGGGTCTCCCACGTGGGGAGGGGGAGGCTGTCAATTCAGATCCAGATTCCTGCTCACTGCAAGTGTACAATCTCTTGTACTGGGTAAGCTCCTGATGGAAGGCAGAGGTGCTGACTTGGAACATGGTTGCCTTCCTCAGGGAGCAGGGAAGGAGCTGGGAGATGTGGAGGAAGTTTACAAATAGCCAGCCTCGATGATGGTCACCCTGTGACTGTCACCCTGCAGGGAGAAGGCAGGAGGCTCTGGCAGGGTTGTTCCCTCCTGGCAGGGAGAAAATGTCAGGCAGAGTGAGAGAGAGGAGGAGCTGCAGATGGCTGTCTGGTACCTCACCTCAGAGATGCTGATAAGTCAGGTTCTTGCTTGCCACATGCCTCAGTTTCCCTGTCCAGGCACCCGCTGAGAAAGGATTGGTTGAATACAACTGACTCTGGCCACTGGACCCAGTGGTACAGGATGGTGTTAGAAACCAGAGGTATTTAATGGAAAAAATGAAGGGCTGTGCTGTGTCCTTCTCCCCTGCTCCAGCTCCAGGCAGGAGTTGCCAGCACTGACCACGAGCGCTGGCCGGGCTGCGCCGGGTGCCGCGTCAGCGCCCTGAGGGTGCTGGGGAAGGATGGGTCAGCAGCGCCAGAGAGCCCCTGCTGTTCCAAACAGAGACCTCTGAGCTGAGCAGAGCCCCTCCTTTGGCACATGTGGCATGGGAACCGTGGGGCAGGGTGCTCAAAGGGTAAATACAAGGTCTCTATAGGCTCAGTATTGCCCAGCATCAGGGCGCTCCATGCCCTGAGCACTGCCTGCAGTGATGTCCCTGGGAGTGCATGCCCATCACCTGGGTGGTGTTCCAGCCAGGGATATGTGTAGAAGGAGTTTGTTCCCTGCCACCATGTCTCAGCTGGCATGATGGGCTCTGTTTTTCCCAGTTAATTTTAGCATAATCGGCTTTTTTTTTTCCTAATTTTTTTTAACTTCCCCTGTAATCTCTGCCCCCTCTGTGGCCATGCTGGCACTGGCCTGCTTGGGGCCCCCTGCAAGGGCAGCTCCATGGCCGAGGGCAGCATTGGGGGGGACCTGCAAAAAGGGCTGTGAGAGGACACAGGGATGGGCTTGGCTTGGGAGTTCCTCTGGAATTTGCACCCAGAGGCAGACACCACATTGGTCCCAAGCCAAAAGGGCTTCATCCTGCTGGGGGTCCTGGGGCAAGACGAGCCAGGCACTCATCCATCTCGTGACACTCCCTGCACAGAGAGGGGACAAAGGACATGCCCCTTTCTTTCAGCTTCCCCTTTTGGCTTCCTCTTTCTTGCAGCCTGGGTGACTTTGCTTCTTCCTTGCTCCCAGATTGTGGAGGGAGGGCTGGGCCGAGCTGCACGTTGCCTGCGTGGGGTGACGTCCCTAGGGGGGCAGGGTGGGGGAAGGAGAACCTTAGGCACCCTGGCTGTCTCACTGAACTCATGGAACCCTGCATTTGGATTCTGAAAAACAAAACGACCCCAAAAGCCATCGGCTTTCCCTGCTGGCAGCCGCCTCCACAGCAGGCTGGGGCACAGCACCTGGCAGGCTGGGGAGGCCGTGCTATTTAAGAACCAGCCCGGGGGCGGCTGAGCCCGCTGGGATCGCTTGAGCTGGCTGGTGGAGGTGGCAATTTACTCCCAAGTTCCCTGCCTGTACCTTGTGGCACAAGCATCCCAGCTGCTGCCTCCAGCTGTGGATATGCAGTGGGGCTGGTGCTCCATTGTTCCCCAGCACAGAGGGGATGTGGGATGCAGCATCTCAGGTTCCGCCTGGAGATGGGATGGGATGGCAGGTGATGGACAGAGCTCGGCCCCCATGTCATGGTGAGTCCCCAGGTTCAGCCAAAGCCAGGATTGCCAGTCAGCTGTAGCAGGCAAGGACTGAGGAAAATGTCAGTGTGTTGCTGCCATTTTCCTGGCCTAGAGCAGGTGTCATTTCTTCCCTTGGGAACTATTGTGAGCGCCCCCAGGCTCTCCTTTTGTTCCCTCTTTCTTGGTCCTGACGTTTCCAGTGCACATTTAGTCACCTGCTGTGGCTAGTGCTGCTTCTCCAGTGGCTGAAGCACCTGCTGCATTCCCTCCCTGGGCTGGGGGGGGGTGTCCCAGTAGGGTAGGGGCTCCTGGCTCTTGGCAGGACCTCATCCCTTCTCATTTCTCCACAGGTGCTGGCGAGTCTGGGAAGAGCACCATCGTCAAACAGATGAAGTGAGTGGTCCCTGCTCTGTCACTGTGGCTGACACTGCTCAGGCCTTGGCTACAGGCTCCAAAAGCAGTGGCTGAAAGAGAAGGCTCCCCATCAGTGTTGCCACAGAGCATAGGTGGGGAGCAGCATCCTAGGGTATCCCACAAAAGGCTGACCTTGCCTGTGTCTCTTCCCTGCCGCAGAATCATCCATGAGGATGGCTACTCAGAGGAGGAGTGCCGGCAGTACAAAGCTGTGGTCTACAGCAACACCATCCAGTCCATTATGGCTATCATCAAGGCGATGGGGAACCTGCAGATTGACTTTGGAGACTCCTCCAGAGCGGTGAGTGCCCTCCTGCTCTCACTGTGCCTGGCAGGGATGGGGGTTCTTGGTGGCTAAAACAGATGTGCCCAAAACTGGACTAGGATTAAAGGTGGCTCAGCCCAAGCCCTGCTGTTCCCTAGTGGGCTCCCTTTGGGGCAGGGTGAACTTCAGTAAGTCTGTTCCAATGCTCAAGCTGTTTTGTCCCTGCAGGATGATGCTCGGCAGCTGTTTGCACTCTCCTCCACTGCAGAGGAGCAGGGCATCCTGCCGGAGGACCTGGCCAACGTCATCCGGAGGCTCTGGGCTGACAACGGGGTCCAGGCTTGTTTCAACCGCTCCCGAGAGTACCAGCTGAACGACTCTGCTGCCTAGTGAGTACCCCCTCCTCTGCCCCAGCTCAGCTGAGCCCTGTGAGCCACTGTGCTTTCATCAAGCAGCAGAAAATCCCCCCAGGGGCTGCTGTTCACCGTCACCAGGCACAGGAGCTGGTGCTGCCACTTCCCGCGTGGTGCTGGGGCTGAGCCCGAGCGGAACTGGGAAGGCGGATGTTTCAAAAGCTGTTTCCTTCTCTGGCGGGGTGCTGTGTACCCTGGGACAGGGGGGGCACTGGGGCATCCCCTTCCTGCCACTGCTCTGTCCCCACTGCCCTCCCCCAAGAGATGCTCTCCACTGGCTCCCCACTCATGAGCAGAGCCAGGGTCCTGCCCATCCTCATCACCCTCATGGGCTGTCAAGGCAGGAAAAATTCCCAGGGAAAGCCTTGGGGACACTTAGGTCTGAAGAGGATGGGTAGGATGCTCAAGAAGCTTTTCTTTTAACTGTTTTTATGCAGAAGGACTTGGCATTACACTTGTGCATTACCCAGCAAATTGGCGTTTAGGTAGATAAATTGCTGCAGCTGCTTGGGTTTATCCTTGAAGAGATTAATAAATAAAATTAATCTGCCTAATGTACCACTGCTGGAGAGAGCAACACAGCTGAGTCTGTGTTCAGCTTTCACATTGCCCTCCTACCCTCTCCACCCAGATCCCTTATAGTAAAGCAGTGTGGGGGGAGCTCATGGTATGCCAGGAACACTGCAGCAAGCCTGGCCTTACCTGGGATCCTGCACGCTTAGGACTCAATGTCCCAGGGTACGTGGTTTCCCCAGCTGTGCCCTCATGCACGGCAATGTCTGGTTCTTCTTTTGCACTGAAGGTCACTGTGGGGAAGAGACTCAGGAAAGCTACTGGCAAGCACCAAACCTGGAGGAGCTCCCGTCAGCTCTTTCCCTCAGCACCCGCAGCTTTCACTTCCTCCTGATGGGTACACACCGCCTTCCCCAGCCCCTGTTTGCTCAGCTCCTCACTCCCCAGCCAGCACTGGCATTTTCCTGGTAGTGAGTGCTGGTTTGGGAGCACAGGACACTCAGCAGTTGCCAGGGAGCTTGTAAACACACTTGGAGCAGGTGTATCTGCAAAGTGTCTGCCAAGTGCCTGTCGATGTCAGTGCCATTATGGAGCGCTTAGCACATGGTGGGGGGTTGGACAACCATTAATTAGGAGCATCTTCAAGCTGTTGCACCAGCCTTTTTCCAGCCCTGTGGAGATGCCCGAACAGTGTCCAATCCCTTGTCCATCTCACAGGGATGATGTGCCCATGGTGCTGCTGGAACAGGAATGCCTGGGAATGAGGAGCCCCGTGCCGTGCCCAGCACATGGCCTGCCTGTGGCCCAGCCCTCTGCAGTACAGCAGCCCTCATCCTGTTCTTCCTCTGCCTCTTGGGGTTCCAGGAGTCTGGGGTGCCAGGGTGGAGCTCACCTGCACCCTGGGGCTTGATGCAGTGTCCTGTGGCACTGCACAGGGTCCTGCTGTGGCGTTTCCTGTTTTTTGTCAGCCAGAGGCCATGTATATTTCCGGCTGTTTTTGAGCTGCTCTGTGGCAGTAGCGTGCAGGTCCCACACCCTCACACCCACAGCAGGCTCCTGGGGCACCTCCAGCTCTGGCCTGGCCCTGACACGCTGCAGGGTTTCCCAGGAGCTGGCGAGTGGCCGTGCTGCAGTCAGAGCCAAGGATCCCTATGGCCTCGCGGGCTGTAATCTGGCTTTCACCAGATTACAGGGCCACAAATGCCTTAATTAAGACAAGCCTAATTTGCTTAAAGGAGCAAGTTTGTAGTAACCCAATTAAAGCAATGTGAGCTGGAGAAATCAGAACCCGCCTTGATCGACCCTGCAGCCCTCATCAGTCCTGGTGGGTGTTGCACACTGGGGGGGACCTGGCCACCACCTCTGCCGGGACCCCGTGGGCAGCAGGGCAGGCGATGCTCCCGGGGGTGTTGGGATGCCTGCAGCCCCCCACGGGGCTGCTCCCTGTCTCTCTGGCCTCCCTCCTCCTGCTTCCTCCCAGGACGCCGTCCCTTTGTGTTTTTGACTATAAATGGCATGGCGCCATCAATTGTTTCCGCCGGCACTGCGGCTGGTTGCCATAGCACTGAATATTTTCCTCTTGCCATTTCCCCCCTGTGCTAACGGCCAGGGAAACGGGGCGAGCCCCCAGCCCCAGCTGCATCCTCTGCCTGGCTCCTAGTGCCAGCACACTGCCCTCGGTCCCGTGTGTCCCGTCTCACCCTGGCCACTGGTGTCCTGCCCTGCCTGTGTCCGGCAGGGACACGGGGTGATCCCAGGATGCACATGGGGACTTTGCTGTGTGTTCCAGCTTGGCAATGCCCACCCCAGCTGAACAATGCTGGGAGATAGACGGGGACTATGGGCCAGTGTAGGGATGTCCCATGGGATCTGGGTGGGTTGTGCCCCACGCTCCAGCTCCCACAGCACCTTTCCTCTTTGTCCCCAGCTACCTGAATGACCTGGAGAGGATAGCCCGTGCCGACTACATCCCCACCCAGCAGGATGTGCTGCGCACCAGGGTGAAGACCACAGGCATCGTAGAGACTCACTTCACCTTTAAGGACCTGCACTTCAAGTATGTTTGACCTCTTTCCCTTTTCGTTTTGAAAGCAAAAAAACCTCTTCCTCCCCATGCTGGGATGGACCATGGGTGCACACTGCATGCACTCAGTTCCCCTCACCTCCTGGTTTGCTTGTTGCGGGAGCTGCTGCCTCAGAGAGCGGAAACCGCTGAAATAGCTGGAACAGTCTGAAAAACACTTCTCAGAGCTCAGCCTGGGGGCGGATCCAGGCTCTGGCGAGAAGGGGAGGGGGAAGGCATCCCTCCTCCCGCTGCTGTGACGTTGCTTCCGCCACAGGAAGGGCGCTGGGCAGGAGCTGGGGTCTCGAGGTCAGGCAGTGGCAGCGCTGCCTGCTGGCACCATGTGGTTGCTTTCCACTGAAAACCCGTGGGAAATAATCAGGGCTCCAGTTTCGGAGGCAAAAAGCTGCCATTGTGCACATCCCCGGGGGATTTAGTCCCATGGCAACAGAGCTGATGTCAGAAAGATCTGCTGGGGTCCTCTCTGAATGTGGGGGGCTCGCAGGGACCCTGATGCCACCCTGGTGGGGTGGAGGCACTGCCAGGGCAGCGCTTTGGCAGTGGCAGGGGGTGTGGGCCGGGGGGAGTGCAGTGTGTCCCAGTGGGGAAACCTTCCCGTCAGGCAAGAGTTGGCAGTGGGTATGGCAGTGGATGTGGAATGCTACTGCTGGGCTCTTCTCCATGGAGGGAGGGCATCCTCTGCTGCCCGTGGCGGGAGAGGCACATGGTGCATCGGGATCATCCCTGAGCCCTGCTGCTGCCACAATCCTGCTGAGCCCACAGTGACTTGGCTCCCCTTGGTCCAAGGTCTCTGGCAAAGCCCTGCTCAGCCTCCTCTGGAGCAGGTCTCTGGGGAGCACAACACTGACACCCACAGGGAAAGGTGGCCTGGTCCTGCCCCAGCTCATACCAGGGATTTGCCTCAGCTGGGAATTGAGCCTGGACACTGTCCTGATAGCAGGAGCCAGGGCAGATCCTCAGTACTGGCAAAACCCCTGGCGCAGAGGCACCATGCTCTGCCCGTACCAGTGCTGCTCCTGCTCTGGGCAGCTGGGGACACTGAGACAGGGCTTGGGGAGAGGGTGGTGGGATGGGGGCTGCCGTCCATCCCTGTGTCACCCCCCTGCTGCAGGATGTTCGATGTGGGTGGCCAGCGCTCGGAACGGAAGAAGTGGATCCACTGCTTCGAGGGGGTGACAGCCATCATTTTCTGCGTGGCCCTGAGTGCCTATGACCTGGTGCTGGCTGAAGATGAGGAGATGGTGAGTCATGGAGATGGAACCAGTGCCATGAGCTGTCCCTTCTGTGGGGGCCTGGGGGAGGAGCCCCTCTTCTGGTGGCCACCAGTGCCCTGGCCAGTGTGGCCCAAGCCTTGCAGGGCCATTGGCATCCCCTGCCCAGGCAGACAGAGGCATAAGGGGTGGCAGTTTGGGGAGCATGGAGTGGGTGCTGCCTGGGGGTCTGTGCCTGGCTCATGCTGCCATCTTCCCTGCCAGAACCGGATGCATGAGAGCATGAAGCTGTTTGACAGCATCTGCAATAACAAGTGGTTCACAGACACGTCCATCATCCTCTTCCTCAACAAGAAAGACCTCTTTGAGGAGAAGATCGTGCACAGCTCCCTCACCATCTGCTTCCCTGAGTACACAGGTACCAGTGGAACCCTCAGTGCCCCCTGCCCTCCTGGCAGGGGCAGTGGGCAGTGCCTTGCCTTGGGTGGGGTAGCAGGAGGTACTAGGGACAGAGATTCTGGCTCCCCTGTGCCTGAGGAGCAGTGGGTTGGGGCAGCAAGTGGGCTGTGCTGGTGTTTGGGCTGCTCCAGGAGATGAGAGATGTGGAAGGACACAACACAAGGGGCAGCTGCCCTGAGGAGGGTTATCTGAGGCTCATTCTGCCTCTGGAGCCTCAGTTTGGCAACAGGACAGTGGCTGTGTGTGGCCAAGCCAAGCCTAAACCCATTGGTGGCTGTGGGCAACTGTAGGGCAGCCCAATGTCTTTTCTTCCCCAGGGGCCAACAAGTATGATGAGGCAGCCAGCTACATCCAGAGCAAGTTTGAGGACCTGAACAAGCGGAAGGACACCAAGGAGATCTACACCCACTTCACCTGCGCCACCGACACCAAGAACGTCCAGTTCGTGTTCGACGCCGTCACCGACGTCATCATCAAAAACAACCTGAAGGACTGTGGCCTCTTCTGAGGGTGCCCAGGTGGGTGGTGGTCTCAGTGCTGGCTCCTCAAATGGGGTGGTCATGGACCAGCCCCCAGGGATGGGATGGGCACAGCCTGCCATCTGCAGGCTGCCCTGTCCCCAGACCCTCCCCTGCTGATGGCCTCTCTCTCCTAGGAGCTGCAAAGGAAGGACCACGCCATCTCCCACTCCTGCTTCTCTTCGGATTCATTCCTCTGCCCACCACATAAAGAGACTTTGAATGCCAGCACGGTGGCAGGGCCCATGTACACCCCTGCCACACGTGTTTGCTCCCCACCATTGTCCTCCTCCTCGCCAGCGTTGCCGTTCCAGGGAAAGCAAGGTTTTAATCTTGGTTTGTAACCCCTGAACCGTTCCAGCCCCCATTTTATTCACTCCGAGCCCTGGGGCTCTCACTGTTTACATTGCAAGTGTTGCTGGCACGGGGGGCACAGGGTCCCCTTGGGTAGCCCACCCAGCCACAAACACGACCGATGACATTCCTTTTAGTAAACCAGAAAAGAAAGAAGAAAGAAAAAAAGGAAAAAAAAAAAAAAGAAAAACCAACAAAACCAAACCCAAAACCATGCAAAAAAAACCCACACCACACCGGTTGGGCACAGGTTACTTTTTAAAGAAACATTTTTACCAAACTATTTAAAAGCATCAAGTGCTAAGTGGTGGTGGCATCCTCCGTGGCCAGCCCACCCCCCAACCGTGTGCCTTTGGGGGGGAGGGTCTGCACCCCACCCCGCCTCGCTGCCCACATCCCGACGGGCAGCTCAGGCAGGAGGGTGGGCAGGGGTGCTGCCCACTGCCTCTATCCCCCCCCTCTTTCTAAGCCTAGTTTTTAGGGCTAGCTGTTGCATTGGGCGAGGAGAGCCCGCTGTACAGAGTGGCCCCCGCTGTCCCCCCTGGCCCAGGGGGACCCTTCAGCCGGTGCCTGCGGCCTCGCTTTTCCCACAGGATGTTTTACCAAATTGTTCACATGGTTTGAAATAATAAAATGTAGAAAGGAAAAAAAAAAAGAGAGAAACATTATATGTACTGAAACACCCTGTGTGACATGGGAGTGGGCAGGGGGCTTCACCTCTGTGGGAGGGCTGGGGTGGTCCCCGGGGGTGGGAGAGGGACACAAAGTGGGTTGGCATCCCCCTGGGGTCAGGAAAAGCCTCTGGTAATGGGAGGTGAGAACAGTGGTGGGACCCTTGGGGGTGTAGCTGGGATGCTGCTGCAGGGCTGAGCACTACCCTGAGAGGCTGTGGGGTGGGGGAGAACAAACACATGGGCACACCCTGGCTCTGCAGCAGTGGCATGGTTGGGACCAAGGGAGCCCCAGTATCAGTCCCTGGGGACACCCAGTACCCAGGAGCACCCAATGATCTATAGCCCAGAGGGAGATGTACCACTCTTGCACCCAGCAGCCCACAGGAACCCCCAGCCCCATGAATTACCAATGAACACCCCACATCCAAAGGATTCCCAGCTCCGAGGGGTTCCTGGAGACTCCCAGCACCCCCAGCTCCAGGGAGCACTCATGGACAGCCGGCAGCACCCAAGGGACCATCCCAGCACCCAGAGCTTCAGAGGGCACCTAGGACCCCACAGCACCCAAGGGAAACCCCAACACCTCAGCTTCAAAGAGTACCAGGGACTCCCAGCACCAAGGGGCATCCAACCCCCCCAGCCTTCCCAGTGCCAAGGGTCATCTGGGAGCCCCCAGCACCTCTCAGTTCTAAAGGGAACCTAGGGGTACCCCAGCATCCCTCAAATACCTAGGGACACCCAGGACCCCCCAAACACCCCCCTGCTCCAAGGAGTACTCAAGGACCCTCAGCACCCAAGGGAACCCCCACATCCAGAGCTCTAAGGAAGCTGCAGTACCCGAAGATATCCAGCGCCCTGTAGCATCCAGGTTCACCCAGGTATACCTAGGACCTGGAGCTACAGCAGCCTCACAGTGCTGACTGGTGGGAGAGTTGGTGGGGAGGGGGAGTGAGATTGTGCCCCCACCCCTCCTCCCCTCTTCACCAGGGGTGGCTTTGGAGTCGAGCAGGTAAAATTCCAGGGGTTTGGGGCAAGCAGAGAGGATTGTGGAGGTGGGATGGGGTCAGCAGCAGGGCTGGGCCCCAGAGGGGGAGATGCTCGCCTGGGGCTCAGAACAGCCCGCAGTCCTTGAGGTTCTCCTTGATGATGATGTCAGTGACAGCGTCGAAGACGAACTTGACGTTCTCGGTATCGGTGGCGCAGGTCATGTGGGAGTAGATCTCCTTCACGTCCCGCCGCATGTTCAGCTCCAGGAACTGCAGCTTGATGTAGTTGCCCGCATCGTCGTATGTGTTGGGACCTGTCGGTGTGGCGGTGAGCGGGACCCCTTCCCGGGCTGGCGTCCCCCTCCAGAGGGCCGGCCCAGCGTTACCCAGCGCTCCCTCGTCCGGGTAAGCCTTGCACTCTCCCTCAACAAGGCTCATGCGGCACCGCTTGCATGGGGTGCTGAGGACACCTGGTGGGGGACTCCTGCGGGGATGGTGGCACCCGACCCTCCAGCAGCACCCCGCCACTACCGCCCACCGCCACACTCACCGTCATAGTCGGGGAAGCAGATGCTGAGATGAGCCTTCTTGATCTTCTCCAGGAAGACGTCCTTCTTGTTGAGGAAGAGGACGATGGAGGTGGTGGCAAAGTAGCGGTGGTTGCAGATGCTGTTGAAGAGGTGCAGGCTCTCATGCATGCGGTTCTGTGGAGGTACACAGCCCCACGGTGACGCCCAAGTCATGATGGGGACAAAGCAGAGGGGGTGTGAGGTGGTGAGTGTTCCTCACCACTTCATCATCCTCCACCAGGACCATGTCGTAGGCACTGAGAGCCGCGATGAAGATGATGCAGGTCACACCCTCAAAGCAGTGGATCCACTTCTTCCTCTCCGAGCGCTGTCCACCCACGTCGAACATCCTGGGCAGGACAAGGGACAGTCAGAACCCCCCACTCCCCACCCATCCCCTGGCACCAGCCCTCACTGGGGGCCTGGCCCCCACCTGAAGTTAAGGTCTTTGAAGGAGAACTGGGTCTCGATGATGCCAGTTGTCTTGACGCGGGAGCGCAGCACGTCCTGCTCTGTGGGGACGTAGCCGGGGGTCACCAGGCGCTCCAGGTCTGACAGGTAGCTGGCCAGGCACACAGTGGGCATGAGACACGGGTTGGAACCCCCCTGGTGCCTGCCCCACCCACACTCCCCGAGCCCACGTACTAGCCCGCAGAGTCATTGAGCTGGTACTCGGAGGCGCGGTCAAAGCAGGCTTGGATGCCCGAGTCCTTCCAGAGCCGTCCGATGATTTCTGACATCTCCTTAGGCATGGTCCCCTCCTCTATGGTGTCCGAGAGGTGCAGCAGCTTACGGGCATCATCCTGGAAGGGAGAGGGGTTCAGCGGGGCCTGGGGGGAGCCCCTGCCCAATACGGAATGGTCCTCACCTGGCGAGCCGTGTCCCCGTACTGGATGTTGAGAGTGGTCATGGCCCGCACAATGGAAAGCATGGACTGGAGTGTGTTGCTGTAAATGATGGCAATGAACTCCAGGCATTCTTCCAGCGAGTAACCGTCCTGGTGGATGATCCTGGCCAGGGAAGATCACAGGCATGGGGCTCAGCTGGGTGCCATGGTGCTGAGCCACATGATGGATGCAGCCCATGGCAGTGGCATGGGGCAGAGTCAGGCAGTGGGATAGAGCACCCCATGGCTGCAGTGTGGGACAGACACGTTGCATGACCAAGTGAGCATGATCCAGTGACTCCCCCTCTTGGCACTTACTTCATCTGCTTGACGATGGTGCTCTTCCCCGACTCCCCTGCTCCTAAGGGAACAAAACATGGGTCATGGTGGTGCCCACTCCAGGGGCACTCCCTGCTGAGCCCCGTGCTGGCTCACTGAGAACCTTGGTGCCTGACATGGCTGCGGGCACTGCTGGCTGTGCCAGGTCCATGGCTCGGGGTGTGCAGGGGGATTAACAGCCTGATGCCAGTGGCATTAAGGCTGGGCTGAGCCACTGTGTCTAATGGGATCTGAAGCGGCTCAGCCAGGGACACTTTCAGGAACTCAAGGGAGGGGTTGGGGACATGGTGGCATTGTAACCCTGCCAGTCACCATCCAATGCCCCAAACTTGTGGCTGTGCAGGGGGATGTGTCCTGGGCCAGGCTGTGAGGACAGTGATGCCACCCGTGGCTCCACATACACAGCACTCCAGTCCTCAGGCACCACTGGGGGACTGGGAAGGACTGGGAGGGGACACAGCACAAGGGGGCTTCAGGGACAGACATGGGGTGGTGGTATGGGCTGCACAGGGGTACCTAGGAGGATGGGGAAGGTGGGTTAATGGGCTGGGGTGGTGATAGGTACTGTTGGTGAAGGTTTTAAGATGGGTTGGTTGGGGCTGGGAGACCTGGGAGTGGGGTTATGCCAGGTGGGCTGGTTGGGTTCAGGGATACATGGAAGCCAGGGGATCTTAGAGTGAGTCTTAGGGCCTTAGGATCTCAGGATCTCATTTTCTTGTTGGGATGGTCTGTTGTGTTTGGGGTGCCTGGCAGGTGGTGTTGAGCAAGTTGGGATGAGCTGGTTTAGGAGATCCTGAGAATGGGGGAGATGTTGGGGTGGCTGGTTTGGTTTAGGGGTGCTACCAGAGAGAAGAAAACATTGAGTGGGCTTTTGGGGTTGACTGGTTGGCTTTGGGGGTGCTGTGGGGGTCAGAGGACTGCTAGGGTGGGCTGACTGGGTTTAGGGGTACTTAGGAGCAGGGGTCTGGCGATTGTTTGTGTTTAGAGTGGGGTCAGGGAAACTTTGGGTGTTTTACTGGGGAGGGGTTGGTTGTTTTTAGAGATTCCTGGGAATGGGAGGCTGTTGAGGGCACTCCTGGGTTGTGCTGGTTTGGTTTAAAGGTGCTGGAGGCATCAGGGAAACATTGGGTGGGCTCTCGAGATGGGGAGGTTTGGTTTAGGGCTGCTGGGAATGGGGTTGGTATTGGGGTGGGCTGCTTGGTTTTAAGGGTCCTGGGTGAGTCAGGAGAATATTGAATGAACAGTTAGGGTGGGCTGCTTAGGTTTGGGGGTCCATCTGGGGGTCAGGGGAATGTTGGCTTGACTGGCTGGGTTTGGGGGCAGCTGTGGGATGTGCTGGTTGGGTTGAGAGGTGCTGGTTGGGTTGAGGGGTGCTGGTTGGGATGAGGGGTGCTGGTTGGGATGAAGGGTGCTGGTTGGGATGAAGGGTGCTGGTTGGGATGAGGGGTGCTGGTAGGTTTCAGGAGTGCATTGGGAGGGCTCTTAGGGTGAGATGCACAAGGGATGGGTATGTCCCCCAGAGTGTTGTCTTCCCCTTACCCAGCAGTAGCAGCTTGACAGTCCTGGCATCCTTCTCAGCATCTTCCTTGAGCTTCTTCTCCAGCTCTCGGGAATGCTTCTCCTCGGCACTGGCCCCGGCTCCCATCCTCAGCCCCGCAGCCCTGCGGTTCACCACCCGCTCCTTGGAGGTCAGCACCAGGATGGGCAACGAGCTCCAGCTTCCCGCCGCCTCCAGCGCTCGCTGCCGGTGGCCGCCGCCGCCACTGCCACCACCGCCCACCCGATGTGCGACAAGGACGGGGCCAAGGTCCCGGGGGGCCGCCTGCCGGGGGGCTGCGCTCAGCACCCGGGGCTTAAGCTGTGCCCCCCCGATAAACCCCCTTCAATCTGCAGCGGGCTGAGCTCAGCAATCCCGTGGCTCCCGTGTCAGCGCTTCTGCCGGGGGAGTGGGGGGGCCCAGCCCAACCAGCCCCCAGCTTTGCCTCCACTCTGAGGCTGTGACCCGGCCACTCCGGGGGAAGTGGGACCCCTGCCCATCTCCAGCTCTGTTGTGGACTCGAGGTGTTTGCAATTAGGGGTTGGAATAGTGTGTCTGCTGGGATCTGGTCACAAATGTCCCCATTGTCCCCATCTCACATGGTCATATCCCCTGCTCTGGACCAGTGCCCACTCTCCCACCCCAGTAAGCCATGCCAGTGTTCTCGTGGGCACTCTTTACAGTGACAGAATGTCAGCCTCAGTCACCACACCCTGTATCCCCAGGGACCCTTCCAGAACCCTCCACTTATGTCCCCATGCTCCCCGGGTGTGCTTAGTGCACCCAACCACCCACCAGTACACTCCCAGTGCCACCAGGCCACCTCAGTATCACC
>VZTB01000128.1:78573-91137 GCA_013397245.1 Thryothorus ludovicianus
TCTCTTGCCCACTCTGTCTCAAAGGGTGGGTGTCCATCCATCCGTCCATCTGTCCATCCACCCATCCACAAACCAACCCATTCATCTGTGCTTGTCCTCATCCCCAACACATCCACTCATCTATGTTCATCTTCCTCCCTAACACAACTACACACTTATCCTCCCACCCACCCATTCATCCATGTATCTCCCCATACATCCACCCACAAAACCATCAACCCTCCAAGGAATCCCCTGTCCCCAGCTCCAGCCCTGGGCCCTCAGCCCCACTTCCCAGCTGCCCCACGCTGCCAGGCCTTGCCCCAGACCCCACTCACCATTGGAGTTGTAGCCGCGGCACTGCCGGATGGGGTTGCCGTGCCGCACGTCCTGCCGCCGGCTCCGCCTGTGGGGAGCTGGGAGGTGAGAGGGGGAGCCTGTGGCTGGGGAGACCCTCCCTGACCCTCTCCCCGGCCCACCCTGTACCTCTTGGAGGAGGCGGAGTAGCGGGTGCAGGCGCTGCCATCCCAGGCACAGTAGGGATCCCGGGCCAGGCAGCAGTCAGCACAGGCTTCCCCGTACACGTCACAGCGGTGCAGGGCCAGGTGGGTCACGCCTACGGCCGAGGACACATACAGCTGTTGCTGTTGGGGACAAAGAGCACAGGGTGAGATACTACCTCATCCCCACCACATCAGGGCCCCTGTGAACCTCCTGTTCTGGTGCTGTGGTGACGCTGGGCAATGATGCCACAGCTGGGCCCAGGATGAGATCTGTCCATGCAGGCCCTTGCCACGTGCTATGACTCACCCTCTTGGAGGAGATGGTCATTGTCTTGATGGGTGCTGGCACCTAGACAAGAACAGAAATGAAGAAGATGGAGGGATGACTGCTTGGATTGATGCTACAGCCCTGGGGTGGGCACCCCTGATCCCCCACAGGCAGCTGGAGCAGGCAGAGCAGACAGGGGGACATGTGAGTGGGCAGCAGGCAAGAGAACCAAAGTCTGGAGTCCCTCCAGAGCTGGCCAAGAGGTGGCTGGTGTCCCAAGAGACTGCCTGATGCTTCAAGGGGCTGGCTGGTGTCCCAAGGGGCTGGCTGCTGTCCCAGGGAGTAACTGTTATCTCAAGGGGCTGGCTGGTGTCCCAAGGGGTTGGTTGGCTGGGTCACTCAGCAGAGGGTGGTGCCAGCTCATACCTTGAACACTTCAATCTCCTCCAGCATGAGCTCCTCTGTCTCCATGTCATCCCGGGGGAGCACAATGACCTTCTGCACAGTGCCACGATCTGCAAGACACCATAGTGCCCAGGTGCTCAGTGCTACCCCTGGGCACCCATGCTCTCCCTGTCTGTGAAGGTGATCCATGCTGGGGCTCTGGGGAAGGAAGGATCCCCCAGGCCCATGCCCATCTCTCTCCTGCTGTGGCAGCTAGCTATGTCTGGGGTGGAGTGTGCCATCTTAGGTAACCACCTGTGTCTAGGAGTGCCACCAGAGTGCCAGAGAGTGCCCAGAGCAGCATGGGGACATGCATCAAGGCAAGAGAAGGACCAGGATGGATCGTGGGGGCTCTGGGATGCACATTAAGAGCAGGAGAAGCACTGGCCTGGATGACAGTGCCCCAGGATGGGCACTGAGGCCTGGGAAGGACAGGGCTAGATGTCAGTGCCTCTGGGATGGGCAACTGGGAGGGAAAAACATGAGGCTGGATGGTGACTGGCTTAGCATGGGCAGTAGGAAGCACACTGGATGGGTACTAGGGTCAGGAAAGGATAAGGCCCCTGGAACAGGCACCAGGACAGGGAGTAGGATTCTACCAGGCTGCATGGTAGAATCTCTAGGATGGGAAGTATCATGCTGGATCACTGGCTTCAGGGACAGGAACTGGACTAAGGGAAGGACCAAGCAGGGCAGTAGGGTCTGTGGGATGGCATCGGGACAGGGAAAGAAGAGCGTGGAGCCTTGAGGAGGGGCAGGGATCTCAGGGGGGCAGTCTCAGCCCCTCACCCCGCTCTAGCAGTGGAGGGCACCGTGTTCTGGCCAGCCCTGGTGGTGCCCGTGCCCTCCGGAGCCGCGCCGGAGCATGCTGCGTTCCCCGCGATGCGCGGCGTGGGTACCTGTGCCCAGGAAAAGCACCTCATAGCGCCCGTCTGCCGCGTCCACCTGGTCCACGGCCACGGTGGTGAAGCGGTAGTTGACGTTGGTGCGGACCACCAGCGGCTGGCGGTGCGTGGGGTACACGGCGTGGTACATCAGCGGGTGTGCGCGCATGAAGTTGATCACTTCGTCAGGGTAGTCCTTGGTTGACTTCATGGATGGGGTGAAGGTCCCCCCGGGGCACTGCGGCACAAATGTCACCAGTGCTTGGGGAGTTGGTGCCCGAGCACAGGTCTGAGGGTACGGGCTGATGGGCAGGCGTTGGCTCACCTCCCCGTGCTGCCCGGGGGTACTTACAGTGCCTGGACGGGGGTAGGGCATTTTTCCTGTGTAGGGCATCCACTGGTAGTTGGGTCCCTCCTTGTGGGCAAAGGGCCCGTTGAAGACCATGCGGATGTCAGCCATCGAGTAGACACACACAGCAGAGCCTTTGAAGACTGACCTGGGGAGAAGGACCTGCTGCCACCCTTTGTCATGGCATTGCCAGGACACCCACCCAGCTGAGACCCCCTCCTCTCCAGCACTGTGCCAGGAGGGTCAGCACTCACCCCGAAGCGGAGAACACAGCGTAGATAACAGGGTTCTTGGTGTCCTGAGTCTGCTGGATGAAGACGTCCTCTTGGGACAGAAAGATGGAGGCATCACCATAGGGAAGGTGGGTAGGGACACCAGAGTACAGGCAGAGCAGTTACCCATGGAAGAGCAAGAGGCAGGGTGCAGCAGGGGCGTCCCCAGCTCTGCTCAGGGTGCCACCCAAGCCTGCAGGGGTAGGGAAGGCTCCCATCCCTTTCCTCGCACACTCACGGAGCTCGTCGAAGTGCGTTTCAATTCCATCGGGTCCTGGCACAGAGCAGACGAGCCGGGCCTTCAGGAAGGTGCTCCACTTGTTCACAAGGCAGCAGTGACCCCCGTCGTCATTCTGCAACAGTGAGACCCCTGTGCTCAGCCCCGCCTGTCCCCCTGCCCATTTCCCTGCCTGTTTCCCTGCCTGTCCTCTGCTACACCTACCAGGCAGATGCGCCCGATGCGGGAGTAGACCCCAGGACTCAGTGGGGCATCAGCTGACTTCTCTCGGAAGAAGAAGTAGAGCTTGTCATCATTCCTCTCGCTGCTGTCAGGGATGAGCTGGGCACGGACAAAGGCTGGGTCTGGAACGGCACAACACAGCATGGCACCATCAGCCCAGTGGCACCCCTGGTTCATGCCGTAGCAGGATGCTAAGCCCCCCTCTGCTGCAGCATCACCCCACTCCTGGAAAAGCACTGCTGTGGTCACAGAGTGAGAGCTACATCTGAGGATGTAGCTGGGTAAATCCTGTAACTGGGTGTCTCTTATGATTTCTAGTGTACCAAGAGAGGCTTGAAGCATCTCTGGGGTCCCTGGGAGCATTGCTGAGGTCCACAGGTTGAAGAGACACATCAGCTCTATAAGCAAGGTGGTGGGAACCAGTCTCCCCCCAGGAAGGAACCACACAGCATGGAAGCTTCTCAGGAAGCTTCTCCCTGCCATCCATCAGCCGGCGCCCAGCCTGCGCTGACAGCTCCCCCTCTTCAGGTTACCACCCCACTGACTCCCCAGCCCAGCAGAATCATCCCATCTGCTCTGCTCTGTTTACTCAGCTGCTGCCCCGCAGGCAGGAGTGCTCCGAGGGGGCAGAATGAACGTTCGGGGTCACCGACTGCAGGCGACACGGTTGACATGCCAGCACTGCAGAAAGCCACGCACTGACACCGGCAGAGCCAGCCCCATCTCTCACCAGTCTGCTCCCACCGCCCAGCAAAGCTCCAGGCACGTCTGTCACTGCCCCAACACTGTCCCTGCTCTTGTGCCTTCACATCCATCCATCCATCCACCCATCCATCCATCCACCCACCCACGATCAATTCATCCATCCATCATCATTTATCCATCCATCATCATTTATCCATCCATCATCAATTCATCCATCCATCCATCTATCCATCCATCACCCACCCATGCATTTTCTGTTCATCCATCCACCCACCTATCTGTCAGCTGTCAACCATCTATCTATCCATCCATCCATCCATCCATCCATCCATCCACCTGCCCATGCTGGCTGCTGTCTCTCTTCTGGCGGAAGGATGCAGTACCACATGACAGGTCACATCTCTAGGGCTGGAGCCATGAGGTCCCCAGGGCAGCTGGGCCAGTGACACCTGAACTCACCATTGAGCCAGCGGGAATTGTACTGGTCTGTCCTCATGGCTGTCTGCTTGCCCATGGTGCGGAAGATGGCTGCGTCCGTGCCCATGAAGTCGATGTAGACACCAGCATAAAGCTCTTCATCTGCAGAGAGCAGAGGTCAGCCAGGAATTCCCACTTCACCCCATCCATCCATCCACCCATCCATCCATCCATCCACCCATCCACCTTCTCCAACTGCCAGCCCCAGACCTGGCAGGTAGCCACCAGGCAATCAGCAGCCACTGCCTGTGACCATCCCAGAGAGTTCTGGAGGTTGGCATTGGTCTGTAACCACAATCCCCACCTCTGCTGGGCCAGGAGCCTGGTCAGCTGAAGCAGCAGCTGAAGCAGGGTTGGCAGAGCAGGAACCCCACTCCTGCTGGGAGCAGTTGTTCCATCCCACCCGCACATTCCCTCTGCCCAGCACAGGAAGCACTGGCACCAAGGAGCCACAGGACTCACTTATTAATGCAGAGACAGTGTCTACTTTGGGGTCATAGGAACACTTTCCCTTGCCCGACTCCAGCTTGTCTGGCTCCAGGTAGAAGATATAATCCTGGAGAAGGAAGCAAATAGAGCAGCTGGTTAGACTTTCATCCCTCCATTCATGTGACAGCTCCCAAAGCCCACCAGGAGAGGCAGTTTCCTCCAGGATGGCGCACAGCAGTGAAGACAGATGTGGAGGACAGATGTGGAGGGACCACACAAGGGGTCTGCAGGTCTCCTGAGAAGCTGAAGCTCCTGTGAGCGACTCCTCCAAAGATGCTGGGTGCTTCTCCATGCCCTCCACCACTTGGAGACTTGGCTGAGCCATCAGGCTGAGGTGGGGCATCCATTCCTCAGGTCAGGGGAAAAATCCCCCTCTGACTGCCTCTTCACTCCAGCTGGCTGTGCTGCACATTCCCACTTGCCCAGCAAGGTGACACAGTTCCAGCAGCTTCAGCAGGCAGGGTCTGGACCCACTGTACTTCTCTCGCCAGGGGCCATTTTCCAGTGCTTTTCTTTGCATGGTGAGTTGCTGTGTCTGCTCCATGGGATGCCTCCCTACTGTCACTTCTGCCTTCTCCGTGGCCATCCCTGGCACCATCACACACTCCCAGCCAGAAGCGAGACCCACACTGTCTCTGGAGGCACATTCAAAATCCTCTGCCAGTGCTGGCTGGGGACACACAGGGACAGGCTGGCCCAGTCAGGTCACTCCTCACCCTGGCATAGAGAACACCTTCAGCTGAGACAAAGAAGCAGCAGAGAACATCCATGGGGAGCCTGGGCATGGGGGGGGACCTTAGGCAACCAAATGGGGCAGATGCCCACTGGCCCTGTGCCCTGGCTTTGGTACATGGGTGATGGACATGGTGACAGCCACCCTCCACTGAGAGGCCAGCAGAGTCCTGGTGGAGCCCTGGCTCTGAGAAGAACAAGAGGGGGTGAGGGGCTGGGATCTCACCGTGGGCATCTCCCACTCGAGGGTTTGCTCACAGCAGCTCCTCCAAGCCCAGAGAAGGGCACAGCCATGTTTCACCATCCACATCACTGCCCTGCGCAGTCTGTGCCATCATCACAAACACCTCTGCCCAATGCTGGCCCTGCTCCTGAAGTGGGCAAACGCCTCACATGCACAACCTTTCTCTCTCTCCAGCATAGCCCTGGCACTGGCTGCATCATCTCACCCTCTGGCCAGGCAACACAGGAGCCATTGTGGTGCTGGCGCTGCTGATCGGCTAATGCACCTTGAAATGCACCAGAACTGCCAGGAAGAAGCACACGCTGGCAGCCCCCAGGGAGCTCCTGCTCCCAGCAGGGAGAGAGGAACTGGGGTGATCTGAGGGGGTTAAAATGGCAACAGTGTTTTCCCAGCTGGCACTGGGGAACTGGCAGCAGGAGCTGCCTGCAGTTGGGGAGATGCTCACTGCCAAGCATCACCCTTTGTCCCCAACCACCCGAGGAGCTGGGGGAGCCCCAGGCTGCACTGGGGTGCCCATGTCCCCCATGCTCCCCTGCCCATGCACTGACCCATGTTAGTCCAGAGGGGAGAGGCTTGGGGGTGACACTGTCAGGGTGGGCTGCACACTGGGGTGCTCCCAGAAGCTGGGGATGTTGTCACCTCCTTGAGTGCACTTGCCTGCCAGGATGACACAAGTTCCTCTTGGGGCAAGGTGAAGCAGCTGCTAAGTAATGTTCCTGTAGGCCCTACCCAAACGTTTTCTGCACATCACTTCAGCATCCTCCCCTGAATCATCCCAAGCCCTGTGGTTCTGCCGACACATGGTCCCACTTCCAAGGGACACAGCAAGCCTGGAGTCAGGCAAAGCCAGCGGTGGGTGGAGAGCCACCATCCCTGACAGTGTCCCCCACGGGGGGATCCTACACGGACTAGGAGGAAGGAGTTAGTGAGAGAAGGAAAGCCGACGCCAGGCCGGTGGCCGGAGCTGCTGTGCTGGGAGGGAAGGGGATGGCGGGGCTGCCCACGGCACGGGGCGCCTGGCCCAGGGGTCGGAAGCATGCCAGTGGGATGAAGGAGCCCGCGGCCCTGGTGTGCCCTGAGGACAGGTGGGCACGGCTGCGGCGGGCTCCCAGACCGGTTCCCACCTTGCTTTGTGCTGGTCTCGGGCTGAGGGGGCTGTCGGTGGATCTGCTTTCCCGGCCTCCCGGCTGGCTCGGCGGAAACCCCTGGGGAAAAGGAGCAGGGCAGAGAGTTAGCGCCAGCAGGGGAAGGGCCCCAGGGCAGGGGTGAGCAGAGGACCCCAAGAGCTGGGGTGATGGATGCCCATTGAGCAGCAGCACTGCTGCACCAGGCTGAGCTGGCCTCCAGCAGGAGCTTATCCAGGATGGATCCTGCTCTCTCCCACAGAACTGGGGTGCCCTAGCATGGGGTAGGAGAGATAGCTACCCACAGCCAGCCAGGCCGGGCTCACACCTGGGGCTCAAAAACAGCCACCTTGTTCCTCCTGTGTTGATGAGCAATGCCTCAGCACCAAAGCTATTAGTATGGGTCACTGGAACACTTCCACACAGCCACTGACTCTGCTGGATAACTAGTGCTCTCCTCGACTGCACTGGCACACTAGGTCCTCCTCATATGCTGCCACTCCCCAGTTCAGTCCCAATCCAGTCCCAATTTGGAATGGTCTAAGCACCACCTTGGAGGTGTAGCGCCCATGCGAGACCTGGGGGCACTGAGGCAGATGCCCATCCTTCATATCCAGCGCCGTGATCCTCCCTCAGTTTGGGCTGGTGCCTCCCTCTCCAGCCTCAGGAGAAGACACAGCCTGGGACCTGTCATTCCAACGTGGAGGGGACAGACACCTCACAGGGCTTGGGACCCCTGGGATACTCATGCTGCTACTTGCAGAGACTGACTTCCTCCGAAGCCTGTCCTGAGAATGTTCCTCTGTCTGCCACACATCCTGCCCGGTGGCATGCAGCTTAGATGTCACCCTCTCAGTGCATGCTGTGGTCCTTGGTGCTGGGTGACATCCATCCAGGAATGTTCCTGACATGGCCACACGCGATGACACAATCCCTGCACGGTTCTCCCTGTGCAGCACCGGTGCTGGCATCCTTGGAATTTATGGTCAGGGGCTCAGCAGCCTGGTAGCAAGTGGGAAGCTGGGTTGACACGTCTCTCGTCCCAGTGGAGATCCAGCAGTGGCTGCAGCCAGCAGGGTGGGAAGGCACGTTGTGTGGAAGCTGCCATCAGAGTACAGCCAAGTTCCGGCGTGAAGAGAAGTCCTTGGTCTGTGGAGACGGCTTGGCCCCACTCAGCAGCACAACACTGTTAGCCATGGTCACCCCCAGCTCACCCTTGCCCACGACCTTCAGTCCCCAACCTCCCCCACCAGCCAGCAGAGCTGAGCCAAGCACCCACCCCAATGTGCCAGCACCACCGTGCCAGACACCAGCTCAGCACCCCCATCCCTCCCGCCCCTCACCTGGGCTTTGCGCCCGCGGTTGACGAAGGCACAGATGGGGTTGTAGGCGCCAGTGCCACAGACGTAGAGGTGTGTCCGGTTCCAGGGCTGGATCAGGCGGATGAAGTTGCCACACTCCCCCTGGGAAGCAGAGGAGAACAGAGGAGAATGTTGGTGTGGGCATGGGATGAAACAGGTCACCGGAGGGCATGTGGCATGGGACAGCGTGGATCAGGGGGTGGCATGGGCCGGGAGCCGGCAAGCTGGAGGGCCCAGCCCTGCCTGGTAGGAGGAAACAGCACAGGGAGCTTGGCCTCTTACTTGCCAAGAAAGCTCTCCAGGACCTGCCTGGCTGGAACAGAATGGGTGACAGGACACTGCAACCCTGGAGTGGCACCCCATCTCAACACAGCTGTACATGCTAGGGGACGGTTTTTCCAGAGTAGGATCCAGGGACATGAATCCCCCTTCAGCGCCTGGCACCAGCCCCACTCCACTGCCAGAGGGGGTTCATGGTGGCTACTCACATTGCTGTTCTTGCCTGACAGGATACACTCCTCAATCCTCTGCTGGGATGCAGGCCAATGGATCTGTGGAAACATTAACCCAGGGGAGACCAGGACTCCCACCTGGCTCCACCACTTCCTCACCAGCACCAGTTATGCCCATCAAGCTCTTTCCATGGCACCCAAAAGGTGCCTGAAGTGCCCAACTACCCCTCCCACCTGCTGCCCCCTGCCCTGTGCTGGCAGCTTACGATGAGGGGCTCGCGGTTGATGTCGTGCAGGTCCAGTGACAGGACGTAGTCCTTGCTGCCCACGTACATGCGGTCGTGGTCCTCGTCCTTCAGCAGGATGCGGTAGTCGCTGGAGTTGAGGAGGAAGTTGAAGAAGTGTGCTGTGCCCGTCGCCTTCAGCTCTACAGGGGGAAAGGGGAAGGTGTCAGTACCCCAGGGACCCCCGTTCTTGCCAGTGTCATCCCTGAGTCCATGCCCAGGCCCAGATGGAGGGCATCCCATGGGAAGAGGTGCCCGCTTTCCACTCCATGAGCACCATGATACTGCCACCTCCATGGAGGACAAGGGACAATGACAGAGATGCTCATAGCCAGTTGGGACAACCAAGAGTGGCCAGAAGAGTGGGCTCAGGAGATCCAGCACCCCACAGCAGGGAGTGGAGGCTGCCACTGAGATGGGGCAGGAGGCTGGGGCTCTCTGCCACCCGAGCCCAGAGACCATAGCTCTCAAAATTCCCAGCATCATCCCCCTCCTGCATTGTGACTCCATGTTCCAGACAAGCCTCTGGCTCATACGATAGGAGAGCTGGGACCCCAAGAAATCAGCTCCAGGGGAGGTGATGAGCCTCTCCCCCGCCCCGCACACCCCATCCCCCCTTGGAAAGTTATTTTTAGCCTAAGTGTGGGAGCTAGGAGTGAAAGAGGATAATGAGGGTCATGAATATTCACAAGTGCAATGAGGCAGCCAGATGGAAGGCAGAAGTGCTGCAGATGATGTGGGCCAGTGCCAAGAACCACGTGGCAGGGGCCAGGGCATGAATAAGACAGAGCACCCTGCCCCAGCAGGATACAATCTGCCCTGGAGGCCACCACTTGGGAGATGCCACACCTTGGAGGTGTCACCCCTTTTGGATATCACTCCCAAATATCAGATGCCACCTCCATGGGATGACATCTGCTCTGGATGCCACCCCTTTCGATACCACTCCAAGTCATCAGATGCCATCCCCATGGGACATCATCTCCCCCATGTGCTTCTTTTTGGAGGTGCTGCTCTCTTAGGATGCCATCAACAGCCATTGGATGCCACCTCCATGTGATGCCATCAGCCTCTGAAGCCAACCCCTTTGGAGATGGCATTCTTTTAAAAGGTGTCGCCCTTTTTGGATGCCACAAACAACCATCAGATGCCATCCTCAGCCATTGGATGTCACCCTTATGGGCTGCCATCTGCCCCAGATGCCATACTCTTTGGCATTGTCATCCTCTTTGGATGCCACCAACACCCATGACGCTCTGATCCAATGAGCACCCTCACCCTGTGGAGTTTGTCCCTCCAAGCAGAGGGGTGCCCTTGCAGGCACTGGGAGCAGCTCTGGGGACCTCTCTTCCCAGGGAAAAGCGGAGCAGGGTCCCGCAGGTCAGTGTCAGGAAGCATCACACTGGCTTCCAGGCAGCGCTGGGCAGCGCTCCAGCAGCCAGCTTCCATTCCCAGCGGGAGGCCAAGGGCCTGAAGATGTCCCTGACCTCCCCCAGGGTCCCTTCCCATGCAGGGCACCCTCTCTGTCGCAGGGCTGGCAGCGGAGGGGCACTGGCTGAGCCGTGGCACTGAGGCCAGCGCAGTGTGGGAACCCTCCGGAGCCGGCTGCAGGAAACAGCGTCATGGGATGTGACATGACCCTGCCCCGGCCTGGGGGCCTGCCTCTGCCAGGGCTGGACGGACTGGACGAGCACGGCAGGCACATGTAGGGACTGGAATTTGGTCTGCAGGCGGGGGGGGGGCCATGGCAGAGGGGCAGTGGAGCAGTGCCAAGGATGAGGGGCCAGGGAGCTGCTCACCCACCCACCCATGGCAGGCTCCTCCTCCTGCCTGGCCCATCTGGGCTCCAGATGCTCCCTGTTGCTGCTGCTGGCTCACATGCCACCCATGGCGTCCCCAGCCCGTCCTGTAGCAGTCCCTGACTGTACCATGGCACACTGGGTCTGGTCCCTGCCCATCCTATGTCCTGAAGCTGCCCCCCCGGCCCACTGTGTGTGTACAGGCATGTGCCCCACACTCTGTGTGTGTGCTGGTGCCTCCCTCAGTGCGGTGCTGGTGCTGGTGGGGACCAGAGCTCAGGAGCCAGGAAGGGGCAGGGTGGCTTTGGCAGTGGGTGACACAGGCAGAGCAGAAGAGCTCGGCCCCAGCTGCCAGTGATGGAACTGCACGCCCAGGACAGAGACACCTGGAGCAGGCAGAGATAGGGATGGCAATTAAACTGGACAGGACCCCCCATGCCAGGGCAGCCCCTCATCTGTCATCCCTGCCCAGCCTGGGGACGCCAGCACCAACTGCCCCGGGATCCTAGAGCGCCAAGACACTTGGTTGTGGAGGGTTCCATGTCAGTGACAGCCCCAAATATCCCACATCCTTCAGGATGGGCGTTTCAAGGGCTTGGCAGAGAACAGTAGCACAAAGGGCCTTGGCCCCCCACCGGAGGCTCCATTCAACCCCCACGGCCCAGCGATCAGAGGGGGCGCTCCCAAAGCGGGGCGGTGACGGACCCGCTGCCCCGGAACGCCCTCTCCAAAGACAATGGGGCGGGCAGGACCCTGCCACAACCTCTGACCTCCCAAACCTCCATCGCACTGCCTAATCCCCCAGCGTCACTGTGTCCCCAAACCTGCCCTCAGCAGCCTTGGGGTATCCCTGGGGATGGAGTGGGGCAGGGGCCCCGGCCAGGATGGGGAAGCCGGCTCATTAGCCGACGCGCCCCAACGAGCATATTCCCTCCTGCTTCGCCATTGCCAACCCGGCACCGGCAGAACTTCCCCGGCTGGCCGGGAGCCTAATCCTATTTTAATTGCGAGCACCGGAGCCAGGAGCCGCTCGGCATCACAGCCAGGGTGGCCTCCCCGGGGACCATCCCTTCGCTACATTCCGCGGAGCCCCAGCCGAGCCCCCCGGGACTCGCCTGCCCGCAATGGTTTTGTGTCCTCGGGCGTTGAGCTGTAATTACCCCGCGCCCTCGAGTGATGCCGGCGGCCAGGAGCCCGAGGGCTGGCAACCAGGCGCGATGCTCGGCTCTGCCCGCGGCACCACCGCCCGACTGCATGCTCTGCAAAGCCAAATTCCCCCTGCAATGCCAATTTCGGGCTGCATTCCCAGCTCCGGCAGCTGTCCACCATTGCTGGCTGTCACCACTGGCCTCCATCGGGCAAGGGTGAGTGGTCCCTATTCATCACCCACTGGCATGGAGACCAGTGCTGCTCTCCAAGGCAAAAGGGAAATTTTGGGGGTTCTCGATAAAGAGAGCACTCCGAGGGACCCCTCACCCTACCCCAGCCCCCCAAATCCTCTCGACCCCCCTAAACATCACCAGGGCACCAGCACGAAGAGTTAACGCCATTACGACCCGAGCGGGTCACCTCCCCAGGTGCACCATCACTGCATTCCCCAAAACCAATTACAGGCGCTCTCACCTAATTAGATTCTAATTATGGGCTTGTAGCGCATTCAACATAATTAGCATGTAAATTACACGGCGTGTTTATATTCAATAACCGCACTCCCGCCCCCCCCCCCACCCCCCCCCCC
>VZTB01000128.1:109123-149603 GCA_013397245.1 Thryothorus ludovicianus
ACAGCTCGAGGGGGAGAGGGGGGTGTGTGATTTATGGAGCGGGGGATTAGGCGGGAGGAGGCTGCGGCAGCGGGACACACATGGCAGGCGCTGACGGAGGGGAAAGGGCTGCTGGAGCAGGACAGGGGTGAGTCCCAGGTGGCCAGGACAGGAATTCCTCAGCCTTCCCTTGAGCTCGGATTTACCCCCGTGGCGATGAAGATAACCCCGCCGGGCAGCAGGGGACATGGGGCATGTCTGCTCTCAGGAAAGCATCCTGGTGCTCAGCTGCAGGGAGGGAGCAGGGTACGTCCCAACTGCAGACTGCCTGGACAGACCTCCCCCCTCCTCCCACGGCCCACAGGAACATCAGGGAGGGGAGGTGTTTGGCAGGGGATAAACTGAGGCAAGGTGAGGGTTGCCTGTCCCCATTTCATGGGTTAGGACGTGGCGGCTCTGGGATTCCCAGCCACAGCTCATCTAGGGCTCCAGCAGCTGGTGGGACCACGCGGTTCCTCTGCTGCCTGATGGGCACCCAGTGTTCGGAGAGCCCTCGCCGCCTCCGCCGGATGGCGATGTGCCCGTGGGAGCAAGGACATCCCGGATCCTTCCCGCGCACCCGGGCAGGTGGCGTCGGGTGTCCGCAGCTGCGAGCCGCCTTTCATCCCCTGCCAGGCCGGGGCTCGCTTTCCGTCACCTGCTGCCCTCCCGGACGGAGGCCAAGAGCCGCGGGCAGCGCCGATGTGCGAGACGTGGCCGCTCTGCCCGCACGTCCTCCGGCTGGAGGGGGGGCAGCGAGACTCCCGAGGCAGCATCCTGCCCATGCACCCCACTGCTCCTCGGCTCAGGGTGGGCATAGCTGAGACGGAACCTGGCAAAGCCCCAGTCCAGAGACAGCAGCTCTGCGCACTTTCCCTGCAGAAGTTTCCATTGCTTCAGTTGCTGCAGTCAGCGGGAAGAGCGGGGGAGCAGGCGGTGGGGGTGTGGGGGTTTCTGGAACACACGTGGTCAGCAGTGTGTGCTGACCAGACACACACGTGTACGTGCACCAGCACATGTGTGTGAGCAGGAGCGAGTGCCTCGGTGGGGAGATACACACACACAGAATCTCCCTGTGCATCTCTGAGCAGGCATTGCACACCTGTGAGACTGCAGCATCCCTTTTGCTGCAGCTTTTCTCAGCGTGTGCAGCCTAATGAGCTGGCACAGCAGAGTTAATTGAGGGGACAGACAGGCAGAGCTCATCATTAAGGAAGGCACTGCAGCAGGTACTGGTGACAAGATGCTGCCTTGTCCCCCCGGGCTGATGGCAGCCCCTGCAGGGGACAGTGACAGCCTGAGTCTCCAGGAAAGATGGCTGAAGATGAGCATCCCGCGTGCTGTAGCCCTCACCCAGGGCCAGCTCCATTAGCAAAAGCAGCCAGGGAGTGGGAATTTCTGTTGCCTGCATGGAGGAATGAATCTGCCAGACTTTGCAGTGGATACCAAACCTTGGAGACTTGCCTACAGTCCTGTTTGCATCCTGTCCACAGCACCTTCCACCAGGAACAGGTCCCTGCTGAAGCACACTCTCACAGCGTGACGATGCGCTGGCTGTCAAAGCTGCCCCCTCAGCTCCCACCATTAGGTTCTAGAGTGAACATGCAGCAGAGGGGACAGAACAGCCGGCTCCCAGCAGCATGGTGGGACTGTGCCAACAGCCCACAAGGACGGGGAGCCTTGCTCAGGGCTGTCAGATTCTCGCTCAAGAAACTCAGAGAACTGGAAAGGAGCCTTCACCGCCTTCGTAGCCAGGAGCTCCCACACGCCGCCTCTCTCTTCGGATCTCTTGCTGGCCGTGCCTCTCCCTGGAGGGCCATGTCCTCACAAGACGTGTCCACAGATCCCCCCTTGGAACCTGGCTGTTCCTATGGGCATCTCCATCTGGAGGGCTGGAAAGGTGTTGTCCTGTCCCTTCCAGTAGGTGTTCACTCTGAAACCTAATGGTGGGGAGGGCAAGAGCCAGTCCTGTCAGCAGGAAGTGACCCTGCTAGAGCAGAATCCAACCCTCTGCCTTCTGCCTCTTTCCTCCCATCGATACAGCCCCGCGTGCTCTGCCCCAGCCACCAGTGCTGCAGGCAGAACAAAACCTTCCAGAGTGAGCATCCCCCCTGACCAGATTTGCTCCACTCCCTGATGAAGGGACTGGCTCACTCAGTAACTGCTGGGCTCCTGTCAGGGGGACCTGAGTGTTTACGAGTTGATAACCTTATCACAGACACATCCCTAATTAAGCTTGTTAGCTCTTTATGATAAACAATATATGGGCTGGGGCCAGTGTGCTCCTCAGGCCCACGTGCTCTGTGGCAGCCACGCAGCCCATGGGGCAGTGCAGGCAGAGAACAAGCAGCCCTGTGTTTGTGCCTGCCTCTCCCTCCCCTTCACAAAACGGACCTTCAACCCCATGGCTTTGCTGACCCTCCAAACCATAATATTTGTACTGGGTTTCTCCTCTGGACCAGGGTGAGCAGAAAGGGGCTGGGTTGGACAAGGCTGTCAAGGCTTTGCCAGTGCTGCAGGATCTGGGGCAGCATGAGAGAGACCTACAGTCTGTTGAGGGCTGGGAGATGAAGGGATGATAGAGAACAGTGGCTCTACTCCCCATGGGGAGAAATGACAGGGCAGCAGTGCAAACTGCTGTTGAGTCTGTAACGCCCAGGGGTTACACAGACCTTGGGAACCACCCTAGGATGGTTTCTTTGTCCATTATCTTGTTGGTAGCTGGAGATCCATCCATCCATCCATCCATCCATCCATCCATCCATCCATCCATCCATCCACCCACCCAGGCATAGCAGGGTGCTAGCAGGGTACCCTGACATGACTCACCCAGGCATCCACCCCACCATCTGTCCTTGTCTTCATCCCTCCTGCTACCCCATCTATCCACCAGACATCAACCCTTGCCTTCACTTCTGTCCTATCAACCCACCTCACCATTCACTCCACCCTTGCTTTCATTCCTCCTCCTGCCCTTCTCTCTGCTCTCCCCAAGCTCAGAGTGCTCATCACCTGCCCCCCCTCCCCAGTGCTCATTAATTACCAGCCTACGTCCCTGGGGCCAGACCTGTTAACGGGGTGCAGGGAGAGCACTCACTCACTCCCCCTCCTCACAGCTCTGCGTTTCTTATCTCCGAGATCCCACCTTGCTGGCGGAGGAGTGAGGCAGGACGCTGCTTCCCTGGGGAATGGCAAGCCAAGCGATAACGAAATCGCAGTGCGAGGAGAAATTACCTTGCCTGAATTTTAAAAACTTCTTGCTGAGGTTGCCGTGGTAACTGAAAGGTGCATCACGTTGCTCTGACAACCCCGAAACAGCCAGGTTTTTGCCTGGCGGACTCTGAAGCAGCAGGTTTTGGGGAGGGAGGAGCCCAGTGCAGTGGGGAGCAGGGATGTTCAGCCCCAAGCACCCAAGACAGAGGTGTCTCACTCCCCATAACCACCAGCTGCATCACTACCCCACCACAATTTCCAGCCTCTCCCCTTCCATCTCTCCCAAGAAACAAACAATGGAGGAAGAGGACTGAGGAACTCCAGGCCCAACCATACAGTCTTCTGAGAATGTGGCAGGGTGGTGGGATGGGCTGCAGGTTGGTCCATCCTGCTGTGGGCATCCCTGGCATTGCAGGAACTGCTGGGAGCCCCAGTAGGCAGCCTGGGGACCTCTCTACACCCTCTTTGGGGAATGGGTTGTGCACCCAGCATTCCTTTGGGCTCCAAGACCCCAGGCGAGTGCCAGCAGCATTGTCCCAGTCCATGTAAATCACTCTGCCACGGAAATAACCCCAGTGGGGTTGAAAAATAGCAGGTGACTCACACAGAGCAAAGGGTCCAAAATAGCCCCTCCGGAGTACTCCTAAAATTAGTCACCCTCCCGGGAGGTCCCAAGTACTGTGTCCTTGCCAGGGCACAGCCATGGTGTTGAGCCTGCCTGGCTGCTGCCACCACAGCCACTTCCCTCTGGGGTGAGGGGTGCAGGGTTCCCTTTGCTGGTCCTACCCATTCTGTATCTCCCGAAAATCCACCCTCGGGTGTGACTGAGTCGTGCGTCTCTGAGTCTCACTCAGATCTATGCGGCTGCTGTGGCTGCAGGCTGTTTCTCGGGGGATGCCCCATGCAACGCTCGCACACACCCAGCAAGATGCAGGCACCTAAAAACACAGCCTTGGAAGGTGTGAGCTAGCAGGGTACCAGGGACTTGCCCCCCATCCTGCTCCCCTTGCTCGGATTTCTGTGGGAGGGATGCCGAGGCAGCAGATCAGGTGTTTTCCAGTGACAGTGAGTCCTGCAGACACTCGGGTTTTCCCACACCAGCTCGCCCACCTCGTTCCACCATGGCAGAGCAGCACCAGCCTGCTGCTCCCACCCGCTGCCGGTGCTGGGGGGCCTGGGGGGACCCACGGAGGGACCTCGGGGGCAGCATCCGCTCTGCTGGCATGGCCGGGAGTGCTCCCCATGCCGGGCCACCGCTCCTGCGCGGGGGAGCTGTACCCAGTTAATTAGAGGAAGGGATGAATAATTCCTTTTTATAATGCAACGTCGCACGGCAGATGCCGTCTGCCTCGGCGCGCCGCGCGCGGGAGCCCGCGTTATTCTGCTCTCAGCAGAGTTATTTATACACTGGGACATTTTTCAAAGCGCCGCTTTGATGGTCTTCCACCAGCTCGGAAAAAAAAGTAGTCCATCCCAAAATAACCCGAGTGAAAGTCACAGCTCTTCATTACGAAGAGCTTCAACCGGGGGGCTTGGAGAACAAAAACCCGTCACATTCCTCCCATCAAATCCACCCTTTTCAAGTGCATTTCAAATAGGTTCAAACCGCCGCGGCGGCGACTAGACAAGCGCTAATGATGCTGCGGGCACATCCCGCCGGGAGAGGGATGGGGCTGCGGGCAGTGGGTTTTAAGCAGCTTCCAGAGCCGACAGATGTTTTGGGGTGCCCAGGACAGGGTCCTGGGAAGACTGCAGTGAGATCTGCTAGGAAACGTGCAGTCCCTTTCTTGCCTGGTTTTTCGTGCTGCAGGAAGCAGTTTCTCTCCCCAAACGAGGCTTTGGAGGAGGGGAACAAGCACCAAATAATTTTTTTCTTAGGAACAGGAGCAAAAAACGCCTCGTCTCTGTTTCTCAATTGCACCTGCATGCACACACCCCTCAGGTCTGGTTGCAGTTAGAGGGGAAAAAAAGGGGTGGAGGTAAAGAGATTTTTGTAGGTGGTGACGAATTCCTGTGAAAACGTTTTTGACATGAAATCGTCTCCCATCCAAGCTCCCTCCCGGCGGAGACGGTGAGCGCTCCCCACCCCCTCCCACACCTGGAAAAGGTGAGCGCTCCCCACCCCCTCCCAGCCTGCCGGGTTCTGTGGGGTCAGGGAATTGTGGGTGCTCCACGGGGGCTCAGGTTTTCCCCATCGCCAGGCCCTGCCTCACTCCCAGGATCCCCAGGGCCCTGCCTGCAGCAAGGCTGACACTGGCCTGCCCGCAGCTCCCCGGTCCCACCGCCCAACCCCCTCGTCCTCTCTGCCCGGGGCTCGGCTCCGCTGCCCGGGGCTGTGCGCAGCTCGGGGGCTGGTGATAGACGGCTCACTGCCGGAGGCAGGGAAGAGTCTCTGCTGGGAAAAGCATTGCTTTACCCTCCAAATCTGCCTGTTCCAGCATTTCTTCGAGGCTGGGACATCTCCCCTGGGAGAGCCTGGCATTGGAATACGCCCAAGGGCTCAGGATATCGAGAGCTGCCTGAGTAGGGGATAAGCATGGTGGATGTAGCCACAGGTCCCAGGCCCCAGGATTCCAGCCCCCATCTGTTTTTGTTTTTTTTTTTCCAACAACAACAGAGCCCCCCCCACTCCACCCCCAGGGCTGCAAACTGTGTGTCCACGTTGCTGCAGATGGCGAGTCAATTAAAACCATCCTTCTTTTGCGCCCCAGCAGAGAAACCTGGACGTGCAGTTCCCAAGCCAGAACTGGGCTCCTGGTCAAAACAGCATCCAAGTAGATAAAGGACACACCTCCCCTTCCTCACCCACCCTAGTACTGTGGGGCTGGGGAGGAAGAGTGTCCAGGATGCCATGGCCACTGGTCTAGGGCCACAGGTGTTCCATGCCAAGGGGCAGGAGGGGTGCTGGTATAGTGAGGACCTGGAGCAGGGTGCCAACACCCTTCCCAGCCCTCTTTATCTGTGCACCCTCCCCCTCAGCTGTCCTTTTCCTGCCCTTTGAGCATCCCAAACAGGCAGGCTGCCAGGGTGCCACAGCAGTACCCATGGTGTGCTGGCAGGATGCTGCACCATGGCCCTGCCCGTTCTCCCACCAGAGCAAGGTGGCTGTGGGGCATTCGGGTAAGATAGGGAAAATTCTTCCAGGGCAATTCTAAAGTATTCAGGACACATTTAGTAGCTCAGGAGAGGATGGATCAACACAGTGGGGAAGAGAGAGGGAAGCTGTTCCCCTGCAGCAGTGTGGAGAAAGGCACTGGAGAGGAGCACACACACATGGACACACAGGTGCATAACCTCACACACAAATCTGTGCCCCTGCCCCAAGTTCTCCCATGGAAGCAAACACCCCCTCTCCCTTCAAATGCCCTTTTGGCATCAGGATACAAACCTCCTGGAGCTGACACTCAGCACAAGCACAGCCTAGGTGGTCCCAGGTCACAGTTCTCTCCTTGCCTATCCTGGTGGGCACAGAAGGCTTTTTGGCAGGGGGAATGCAGGAAAGCCAACCCAAACCACACAGCCCTGGGGCCCCTGGCAACTCCAAACAGTGGCACAAGGATGCATTCCTGCCTGCAAGCAGCATTTCAGTGACAGTGCAGGAGAGCCAGGCAGGCCTGGGGCTGGCCATGCAGTGTCGAGCTCCGCCATGGGTTGGTAACTCCAGCGATTAAGGAATACTCAGGAGGAAAGCTGTTCACACTGATGATTTGGCTGGTTTCCTTGCTTCAATTAGCATGCAGGAGCACCAAAGGCCTCCCAGAAAACCAGGGCATAGCCATAGCAGGCTTGGTAGTTTTAATATTAATTATGCTGAAAGCCAGCCAGAAAAATCTCAGCCTTTATAACTACACCAACAGGGGCCTTCGATTCTGCACATTGTAGGTGCTGGAAGGAGCTGCAGGCTGTTGGAGACAAGGCCCTAACAGTGATCCTTGCAGCTGCCTTGTGCCTGGAGGAAGGCCCTGGCTGCAGTCCTGCTCTCATGTACCTGTTGCCCATGGCAAAGAGCACAGGGTCCCTTTGGGTGTCCCCCATTCCTCCCTTGCTTGGGGTCTCCACCTGCTCTGGGGTTTATTGCCTTTACTATTCCATTGTCAGAGACCTTGTGGCTGCTCAGATAGGGAAGCCGTAGCATGGGAGTGCAGCAAAGCTCTGCCCATCCAGGGACTGCTCTGCATCTCCTCCTGCCACTGCCCAGCTACACAAGCTCCTTCTCCAGTATGCTGCATCCCTCTGCATTCCTGGTGGAACAGCTTCAGCCTCCCAGCATTTTGACCGTGGCCTGGCACGTTTTTGGGGCATCCTGCGTCAGGCTCTCGGCCCCAGTGGGATTGGTGCACTGGCAGCCCTGCAAGCCCAAGGAAGCTCCCCACCCTTGCTCCGAGGGGGATCCTGCCTTGTCACTGCTGGCCCCATCCCAGGGCTTCTCCTCCTGCCCCCACGGAGGTCGGTCCCCGGGGAGGCAGGGACACCGTGTCCCTCTGAAGGGCTGCGGGCTGCGGTGCATTCAGTCACGAACAGCCGCACTGTGCTGCCTAAATTGGAGCGCGGGTGCTGGCAGGCGGCAGTGCCTCCATGCCCTGCTCCAGTGCCTGGCATGGGGTTTGGGAGCATGCCTGGGAGTGGAGGGGCTGCATGCTCCCCCCTCCAGTTTCTCCTGCTCCCTGGGCACCCAGCAGCAGTGCCTTAACCCAGGAAGGGAGACTTTAACCCATCTAACCAAGAGGGGTTGACTGCAAGCCCAGGACTCCACTTGCCTCAGGAAGGGACTCTGCTTTGGGCATCCCATTCTAGCAGTTATCCCCTTTAGCAGATCCCTGTGCCCCTTTGGCATGCTCCTGGCTCCCCACTGCAACTGGGGCAGCACTTTGCTGCAGCAAGCAGGGAGTGAACCTGACAGAACCGTGCTGTGCCCACAGCAGGCCCTGCCCCCGTGCCCGCAGCATCACCCCTCATCAGGGATGCACTGGGACAGGGATCGATGAGCTGGGAAGAGGCTGAGCTACATAAATGCACTTTATCGATCCATCAAACCCACCTGCTGGGAAACAAACCCCCCCATTTATGGCCCAGAGCAGCAAAGCACTTTGCTGTGTTGCCAGCCGAGACACACAGGGAGCCTGGGGAGGCTGCCACAGGCACAGGGGGCCCCATCGCAGCTCACCAGGCCTGCCTTCCCTACCATCATCCTAGAGGGAAGCCGGGGCAGGGAACCGGCACTTTTAGGTTGTTGCAAGCCACCCAGCTTCCTCTGTGGAGCCGAAGAGGGAATGTCACGCTAGGGAGAAGCCCTGGAGCCCCAGCGACGCTAGGCAGCCCTGCAGAAGAAACTCCACCAGAGACTGTCACAGCTGGGCCACGCCTGCCACCTGGTGGAACGGCCCGGCCACTCTGGCAGGGACTCCAAGCCCTGCGGTCCCGGTCCTCAGGCAGGCATGGGGGCATTCCCCACCTTGGCTCACACCCCCAAGCCAGGCATCCCTCAAAAATCAGGCCGAGGCCTGAGAGTGCAACAGGGGCCAGCAAAGCAGGATTCACCCATTCCAAAAAGCGGCCACGGGATGCTGGCCTTGACCCTGGAAGGGCTTCGTACCAAGCACAAATGGTGAAGCTGCTCCTGCTTCATCCTACCCCTTCCTATGCCCACCTAGACAGCAGGAAAGCCCACTGCTGGCTCAGCTTTATGTGAAGGCTGAGCCATCAGCATCAGCAAAGGCAGAGCCCAGGGCTGAGATTTGCTCTGCTCATCTTGGCTCTTGTGAAGAGGAGTGTGAACAAGGCACAGCACAGGCAGAGAACAGAAAGGGAGTGAACAGGACAGCTGCAGAACACCTCTGGAGAACCTCGTCCTCCCATCATCCAGTCTGCCTCATCCCCCCACAGCACCAAGGCAGGCCAGAAGCTGAAGTGGAGCACATGAAGCTTCTCAGAGGGGGCACATGTGACTCCCCTCCCTGCCCACCAAAGGGCTGGCAGCTAACACCCAGGGCTGCTGGGCAAGGGCAGACACTGCTGCTGATCTGCTCCTATGGTGATGACAAGAAGGTCTACAGAGAATCTGATGCTACACCAGCCACCACCCGTGCTGGAGCTGTGAAAAAGATGCAGAGAACAAGGCACATCCCAGGGATGAAAGGAGGGAGAGCTGTATGGAACGGAGACTCCAGGATGAAGTCTCATCAAGCAAGAAGCAGAATGACAGAAAGGACAAGTAGCACTGGCAACTTAATTCTTCATTCACCCACTGAGAAACAGAAATAGGGTAATTTTTGGATGTATTTCATTTGGAAATGAGCCAAACTGGCAACTAGAATCAAAGTCTTCAAAAAGTCTATACAAAGATGTATCATACAAAATGTACAGGAAAATTCTCCAAAAAAACCCAGACAGACAATACAACAAAAGGAGAGGACAGTTTGAAAGCACAGCTAACAGGTCCTGTTGCTGCTCCAGAGGGCAGAGCAGCACCTGGACAACATGCTAAAACACAAGAATACATTACACTATATACATGACCGTACAAAGATCAGCCATCCCCTTTGGTCTAACCAGGAGCTCTCCAGCATGAAGTGGGGTCAGTTCAAACAATCTGCTCATGGAAGTGTTCGTTACATGCCGAGCAGGGAACAACGTCCAAGGGAATGAAATGGTCAACTCTAAACCAAAGCCAGGATACAGCCAGGTCACCAAGGCTATGGAGTTTAACAGTCAGTTCTTGCTAACAAGAAGTGCTCTGCAGGCCAGAGGGGTCACTCCATCTCTGTGAAGCGAGCGAACATGGCTTTCCGCACCGCATCTTTGTACGAATCTGCTGTGGACACACCATAGGAGCTGCCCTTGGCTCCCAAACCAGCTCCTCTCATTCGGACTTGGGCCTGCAAGGGAAGAGACACACCTCAGCTTGGCAGCGAGTGGCCAGACCCCCACGAGGACACCATCAAAAATCCCATCAATCCAGCCAGCTTCCCAAGCTTCCCTGAGGATCTCCACAGCCATAAATACCACTGCGGGCACCGAGAGACTGGAGTACACATAATAGCCCATCCTCATGCTTCATGCTACTCTGGCCCCACTCCAACTGCACAGAACAGCTCCTAACAGCACAGGCAAGGCCAGGAAAGGCAACGACTGGAGGGAGGGCGGTCCCTCCTGGGGTACTGGGGCCACAGCTCTCAGTAGTCAAGCGCCAGAAGGAGGAAAAAGCAAAGCCCTGCCTCTGCTTCAGCATCCAGCGGGACAAACATGAGCAGGAGCCAACATTAATAGAGGCAGCTTTGCTGTGCCTGGTGGTTTATTCCTTCAAGCTCTTCGGCACCAAGTGCTTCTGGTTAAACAAGAAAAAAATCAAGGGCACCAAACCTCCTCAAGGAGACATCCCTCTTTCCTTACCTCAATGGGTGCTGTGATGCCCTGGCATTTTCTTCCCAAGCCCGAACCTTCCCTCCAGCCCATGGCCTGCAGCATCTTGTTCCCTATATTGCTGTTGTCGAGGCCATCTTTGGTGGGCTGCTCGTAATTCCTGTGGGAAGAAGAGATGACTTATCAAGTTACAGTGCTCATGGTGCACTGAGGCAGTTGCTGAGGAGCTTTCAGATACATACACTGTGCCTGCATCGTAGACCTTCTTGCGCTTGGGCTCCGGGGGCTCGGGGATGCCGTACTTTTCCCGCCTCTCAGCTGCTCTGTCTCTGTATTTCATCTGCATAAAGCAAGTACAGTTAGCATGGATTTCAAGACATTTTTGTTCAGCTTTGAGCTATGGGAGTCAGATAAATGCCTGCTACTACAGAATGCTGTAGACTGCATCCCACTAATACTAAGATCATCAACTGCAGAGCCCAAGACCCAAGTCCTTGGAGCACCATCTGAACCAGCACTGGGACAGGAAGAGACTTGCTGTTTCTAGCCCTGAACTAGAGGTGGAATGAGCCTTCTGTGCTAAGCCGTATCTGTGGGATATGGGACACACTCTCCATCTAAGAGGGCAGCTCTGAACCTTGACTGGAAAAGGGGTTGGCTTACAAGGATTATCTCGAGTGACGTGTCAGGATAAGGAGAGCTCAGTGGATCACCTGCACAGGTTTTCCATTAGCTACTCATCTCAACACTGACCTCTCTCTCACGCAGCTCCAAGGCTTCAAGTTCCTGTTCAGAAAGCTTTGATCTCCTATAGATATCCATGTTTTGCTGAAACAAGAAGAGAGATTCACTTTAACAACATGAAATGCAAAAGAGCTCTTCTTAAATGAAGTAGCTAACTTTTGGCAGAGCAAGAATCCACCTGCAGATTTTTGCTTCAAGACAAAGAGTTTCCAAGCACCAACATGCCTCATGGCTTTGGTTTACACACTGAATTATAACAACCCAGTATTTTCCTCATCACAGTGTAACTACCTTGTGCAAGTCAGACAGCTGCTGGTGCCGAATGAGAGCATCTTTGTTTGGGAACTGCCTTCTACACAGTAGACAAGCCATCTTCTTCCAGTCAGTCAGCTTCTCCTCCTCATTCTCCATTCTTTCCAGCAAGTCCTCATCATTATCGCTGTCACCGCTGTAGGCAGCCACAAGGCCACGCTGAAAAGGAAAGACAGCATTAAGGGGAGTGCACCAGTACCACAGTTCAGAGAGCATAAAGAGGGAACAAAAGCTGCAGATGTGTATCACAGGAGGAACAGCATGCTCCTATTCCTGAGGATTAAATCACCCGAGGTTGGATGGGACCACTGGAAGTCATCCAGTCCAATCCTCCTCCTAAAGCAGGGTCTGCCCCTAGCACATACTGCTCAGGACTATGTCCTGATGACCTCCGAGCATCTCTAGGAAAGGAGACTCCACAGGCTCTCTAGGAAACATGTTCCAGTGCTCAGTCACTCTCACAGTACTAGTTCTTTTTCTCATGTTCCCTTGGCTCAGGAATTCCTTCATTGGCCTTGGCAGTGAAGACTGAAACAAAGATGTTTAGTATTTCAGCCTTCTCTGCAACCTCTGTTGCAAGGGTTTCTGTTCTGTAAGTACTGGGCCCACACTTTTACAGTACTGCACCTCAAAAGAAGTACATACCAGAGTGGCTGCAGGACAGCTCCCACTAGCCAAACAATACTTCTAAGTATTATGTAGAAACCTCAAAACCTCAAATGAACTCAAGGCTAAGAAGAATCATAGCTGTCCTCAGTATATCTCAGTCACCCAGCCTATTGCACTTGCAGCACACCACTGCAATCATAAGCAGCACATTTTGCAGGCAATGCCATGGAAATTCAGGTTTGAAAGCAAGTATTGGCTAGAGCTCCTCTACCATACTCACCTTTAGTGGATTTTCATCATCCCCGTTTTTCAATACCTCAGGCAGGATCTGCTGTCGCTCAGACAGAGCTCCCTGGATGAGACAGGAATGCTGTGAGCACGGAGCTCTGTCACACAACCCCCACCACACACCACTGCCAGCACCTTCACCTTTTTCTCAAAGAGGGCAAAGCCTGCATCTGCAGCTGCTGACTCCTTCCGCTCCTCCTCCCTGGTACTCAGTGGCTGGAAGCTATTCTTGAAGTTCTCTTTCTGCTTGTTCAAACTCTTTGCCCAGCGCTCCATGTCTTTAGCAATCTGAAATGCAGAGTGGTTTGCTCACACAGCTCCTCTCAAAGCCATCAATCTCCTATGACACCTATTCAATCTCACATGCAGTTTCAGAACAAGTCAACCCACTACCTTTTATTTTTAAACCACAGGACACTGGATGTAGTGCAGCTGTTTCCCTGTATACAGTATTCAAAGATAACACAGCTTGCTGCTTTTACTGTACAAACCCTTCTTACCAAGCTAATCCTCTAAGTGATGGCTCAGTTATACTCCCACTGATCCTGGCAGGATTCCATAAGCACTCCTCCTATGCAGAGCTTATTTCTGCACTGAAGCCTTGCCAACTCCACCTCTCCTCAGCCCCCCACAATGCCTGCAAATTGAAGGCATGAACCCCACTGAATAACCTAGGATTTCCTTTGTCATGAAAAAGGAGAAATATTATCCTGTTCCACAGAGACAACGTTATCCCAGTTACGAAGCCATTCTTTTACCTGTTGGGCTGTTTTACTTTTAGGCTTCTCTTTCTTCTCCTTCACTTCTTTGGTGGTGGTTGTGGTAGCTGTCTGTTGGTACGTGACACCTTCTGCTGCAGGCATGTAGGTCTCCTTTTCGCCATCCCAGTACAGGTACTGCTGGGTTAAGGCATTGTAGTAATACTGCCAGAGGGAAGGAGAGGCACACAGTCAAACACCTCACACGAGCTCAGTGTCCACGGGAGAACCCAAGCAAGCTGATTCACACTACTGCACCACACGGGAAGGCGTTTTGTAGAGTCCAAACAACTTTTGCAGACTCCACAGAGGAGTCAAAAGGCAGGAAGTGGCTGAAGCCTCTGTCCCCAAACACAGGCGATTCTGCCCAACAGCACTATGGAGAATCTTTTGCTTCTCCCAAGAGATGACCCACCAGAGCCCAGAGCTGGGTGCACTTTGCTGGGCACTCCGCAACGAAATAGCTCAGTTACAGTGGCTGTGACAAGTGCTAATCCTACATGGGCCAAATGTGGAGGAAAATTAAGGAAAAGGAGAGAAAAATGCAGGGCTATACCAGAGGGAAACCAAGTCCCAGCCCTACACACACTGCTGAGAGTTATCTGCAATATCTGGTATGTTGTGCACTTCAAATGTCACTCGTATGATGAGAGATAGGGAACTAATGGACCTTAACAGTTAAGACATGTGGGAAGAACTTGTGTTTACCTGGGAATTAGGATCATAGTAGAGCCCTGTTATAGGATCATAATAATATCCTGAAGATTCATCATATTGGTAGGTGGAAGTATCGGGGACAGCTGTAAAAAAATTAAAGCGTGGGACATGGTCGTTCCAGACGAATTCAGACAGGTATCTTTCTACATTTCAGGTAAAACTCGGAGATTATAGCAGCCACGACAGCAGACACATCTGTAAAGGGCTCTTAATCACCCGTGCAGCCAACGCTCTCCAGGGGCAGCTTCACCATGACACGGTGATGGAGCACTTGGCCAAAGCTGAGTTTTATTGCTACAGTGACAGAAACCTGTCCCCAAGAGCAGCTTGCGAGCACTTACCGTACTTGGTTCCAGGCACTACGCCAGTTGGAGGAGCTGTCTGTGCCTGAGTGCTAGTGGTAGGTGGTGCTGATTGTGTCTGAAAAAAACCCAAACCACAAACCTCAATTAGAAAATCTGTCACCAAGAAAACAAGGACAGCGAGCCAAGGCGTGAGCAGCGCACCCTACACGTACGACAGCTAACTCCTCCTCACCAGCATGCTTGGCACTCACCTTTAGCAAAGAACAAAACCACCCCAGAGAAGAAATGGCAGGTGACTTGTGACCACAAGCACTGACTAACCCATGGACACTTGAGCTCTGCTTCATCACCCACTTTAAAAAGCAAAAGCTACAGCTAAGGCACATATGCCAGGCTTTGAAAGCAAGGACTTGTGAGTGCTGTAATTACCGGGGAGTCAGGTGAGTTTGTCTGCTGATTATACAGCTGAGGACTCTGGGACACAACTGCAGCCGTCGTCGTAGTGACTGGAGCTCCTGCCAAAAGAGAGCAGCAATGCATATGTAAACTGATTTGTAAAACAGTACTGCATCCTAGAGCTAAAATTACTTCGTTTATAGTTTCAGCTACTAATTCCAGCTCCAGCAGCCAAACAAGGCAATAAATGTTCAAAACGAGATAGATACACAGTGGGTATCTTCTACCCAGACAAGAAATAGTTTCCTTTTCAGGAGGAAATATTCTGCTCCCAAAGTCAGCAATTCCTGGCCTCTACAGCTGTTAGTGCTGAACATTTCCTACAGCTCCTTACACTGCTATCATAAGTTCAAGGCCTTTGTCAATAGTCTAAAACAGAGGCTTCTCTCTCATCTTGCACAAGAAGTTCCAGTTCAACAAATCTGTTACAATTCCCTAGTAATGCATGCTCATTCAGACATCCTGAGAGCAAAATGAGCCAAGTCTTCCTTTGCACAGCAAAAAAACATAAAGGCCAAGGCAAAACACTAATGCAAAATTATCATTACAAACAACTGCCTCTAACATGCTGGAAGCACTACCTGATATGGTAGCTGAGTCTGTGTCCAACACTCCTCCTTGATTTTGGTAGTACTGCTGATAATCCTGGGAATACTGTAAAGGGAAATGAATGACAACACCAGGTGAGTAATGTGCATACTCAAATTATGACAATCTACTGGTTAGAGCACCATCTCTACTACTAACCTGAGCATACTGTGAGTATCCATCCTGTCCTGACTGAAGATAGCTGTAGTCAAGGGTGCTGCCCTCTCCAGTCTGTGGCTGAAATTCAAGAAGGTAGTTTTTGTCACGGACAGGTAAATAACTTTATTAAGTAATTTCATGCACACCACTGCCTAGGCTCCAAACTGATTGAGGATCAAATGTGTCACTCCTGCATTTGCCATTAAACAGCAACATGGAGCCAGCAGGGCAATTAGATGGTCTGCATTTTAATTTTCAGGAAAGCAGGACTGTGAGAAAGAGTCTCCAAATCATACCTGAGTGGATGACCACTGAGCTGCAGCAATGGCTGTACTTGCCACAGAGAAGGCGCTGACTCTGTTACCATCTGGGAGAAGCAGATCTCTGCAACCACAAAAATAAGGCACCTGAGCAAGTACTGCTTTTTACTCAAGCGTCTCCCTATGCAAGGAGGTGAAGTCTGCCCTCACACATGGATTTCTTGGTAGTTACAAAACATCCAGAATGAATGAGCCAAAACACTGCTTGGCAAGTAAAGGAATTTCAGGTTCACTGCTGTAGAGTCACTAACAAGTCAGAAGGTCTCCAAGGTCTCCAAGGAAACAGAAGTGCTGTACACCCAAGTTATCTTCAGAGGACTGGAAACGGGTGTGGGGAACACTGCTTTCACTTTCCCCCTATGCAGTGAAGAGCAGGAGGCATGCAACAGAAGTGACTTATGGGAAGCAAAACTCTGGAGTTAGAATAAGCTTAATAAAAGCCTGGGTGACAAGAAGAAACCACCAAATATAAAGGGAAGGGGTGGGTGTGTGAATAAAAATAAAGCAAAAATCAAAAGTGCAATTAACTGCTATCATAACTCACTTTCTGGCACTCTTGGCAAAGTCAACACCAATTGTTTTGCCGTCTATTTTTAACGGTGGCTGAAGACTCTGTAAAATCTGTAGCAGTTGAGAAGCATCCTACAACAAAAAATAATCATTATTACGAAAGGTAGTTTACTGAGGGGGATTCAGAAGTTCCCCAAACTCCACCTTTTCTGGCAGAGCTGCTGGAAAGAGCTAAAGATGTAAAAACACCTCCATCTCCTCCTGTTACATGCATGCAGAAGACAGTGAGATCCTTAACTGCCCATGCGAAAATACTGAGCATTTCCCTGGGTCACTAAGTATTAAATATGTTCCAAAATCTTAGCTCTGTCAAGACACAAATTACTCCAAATGGAACATCAGCAAAACCTGACATTAGGCACTTGTTTTAATCCAACCACCTGCTTTCCTCTGACTAAAGCAGGTCTAAACAAAACACACTGCTGCTCAAGTTTGATGTACAGACTCAGTTAAACATTTAGGTTGGAAGGGACCTTTAAAAATCATTGAGTCCAACGGTTAACCCAGCACTGCCAAACCCACCACTACATCACATCCCTCAGTGTTATACCTACACCCAGGAACAGAGACTGACTGCCCTTCAGGGACTCCATGCCAGCATGACCTCTCTGAAATTTAGGAGGTTTTTCTTGTACCTCTGTGATTTCCCGTGTTTCAACTTACAGCTGCTGCCTATTGTCCTACTGCTGAGAAGAGCAACATCTGCCCCTTCCTCTCAAGGTGGAAGAAGCCTAATTCTATGCACCTGATCCCACACTGTTATGCCCCAGATTTTAGAACCTGTCAACAAAGCCAGATTCCACACCACTACTTTGGCAATCCAAGCACGAAGCTAGGCTGCAATCCAGAACAGAACTCTGCTACAAAAATAGCTTTTCAATGTGCTCCCAACATCCCACTGCCTTTCAAACTGCAGCTACACATTATCAGCTTTGACACACTGCGTTCATCAACACTCTTTGAAGGAAGCCAGTCCTTCAGCTCAGGGCTCTAAACACTGCAGGGAGAGAAGGAGGTTAACCAGCTGTTTCTCTCCAGAACACCAGTAAGGTCCTCACCATAGCAGAAGACAGCTGTACAAACGCAAAGCCTCTGTTCTGCTGAGTCTGCTTGTCTTTGATAAGACGAATATTATTGACTGCCAGAGATGCATACGGAGACAAGGCAGTCATGATGGATTCCACTACTGTGTGAGGAGCAATGTTTCGGAGAATGATGGCTGAGGAGAAAAAGTACAACATTAGCAGTGCACATCATGGCTTTGCAGAGCATTTCAAGTCCTTCAGCTGGCAGGCTGAGGTACAGAAAGGAATTTTACTACACATGTTTGTATTTCACATTCGAGAGTAGGTCAAAGATCACTTACTATCACAGTAATAATCCACAGACTGAACGGCTTCTGCTGCTCCAGGTGGTACCTCCTGTTCTGAATCTTTGTATGAAAAGAAAATATTTCAGTCAGAATATGGCTTACTCACTTCAAGCTCAGCATTTCCTAAGCCACTCTAGAACCTACACGGAACTCTGGCTCCTACACAGCCCAGTTTTTCACAAAGTTGAACAGAGAAGAGACCACAGTAACGTACCGAATTTGTCCGCTCCACAGCGGAAGCATTTTAGCCTCCTTCTGAAGTTGTAAAGGCAGCACTGTGAGAAACAAGAGAAGCCTAGTAAGAACTTGGGTAATTTTAATAATACTACTTTTGCTGTACACTTACAAAACCCACACATTCACAAAAAGTAACACAACAAAGGTAAAAGCACCAGGATAATCCAGAACACCAAAAGCCGCCTGTATCTGCTACACAGATAGTTTTCAGAATATCCCAGCTACTTTCTCCAAATCAGTCATTTTAACTGTGTCATCTTCAGCTTATAATCCCAGGCAGAATCACTACTATAAAAAACAGTGTTAGAAGGGAACACATGCTAGGGAATAATTTAACTTTATGAGGAGGCAGGAGCAAGTTTGATTCAGGTGTCACTTTCTTCAAACCACTGAGCAAGTGGAGAGGTCTAGAGCAAGACAAACCTTCCCAGAGTTTATACCAGTTTGTAACATCTCCCAGATGTTTTGTACCTTGTTGCAGAGCCAGTCCTCAAATTTGGGCCTTGGGTTGCTGTAGTGCATTGCAATCTGTTTCCCCTGAATCACCAGCTTTTTCTGCAAAAAAAGTGGTTTCAATTATTCCTGTATCAAGACACACGTGTCCATTTTCCCATGGCAGAGCACCCTTCGGAGGAATCAGTGCTCCTGAATTAAATGGACAACATATGGGGAGGATGTGGAGGACAACCACCGCCACCTACACCCTGCCCATCCAATCCTGCAGAGAGGAGGACGAGGGCAGTAAGAGAATGGGATGTGGAGCAAAGATAAACAGAATCAGGGAGTGTAGAAAAAGCTGCCAAACACTAAACGCTGACATGGAACCAGAAAGTGTCTCGAAGGAGACAGAGTCCTAATCTACTGCATTCAGATTAACACATTTTTAGGAGTCTCTTTGCCCCCACATTTCTATTCACTTCTGGTATAGCACTGAATGACTTTTTAAACATGTCCTTAGGTGACTGCTTCACTTCGTCCCCTACTCCAAACATCCCAGACCTTTTAATCACATTTGGATTTATTTTTCCAAGCACACTTCAGAAGTGTCCCCTTGAAAATACAGTAATTCCTCCCAAAGGGACCCTGCTTAGACTTCTTGAAGGCTGGATTACAAGTGCCATCAACCGAAACATAACTCAAGAGTGGTTTCATATGACTACTGCATCAGTTCAATTGGAAGCCTGTACAAGAGGTTTGTGTTCTTCATTCAGGCAAGAGCTCTCCAAAATGAGTAACTAGATTGCACGTGAAGCTTCTCCAGGGGTAGGAAAAGTTCATAATGCTTTCACCATGTCCTCTCACTCTGACTTCAGAGGAGTTAGGAATTTACAGCTATTATGAAGCCCTGACTCTCAGCCTCACGCTTTGCCAAGCATGGGTATGCAGAATGGCCTTTCAAAATATGGCTATCAACATATTTTGGTCAAACAGGTGGAAGCACATGTCAGGAAGTGCATATTAGAGGCCACACCCCAGACACTGCAATGGCAGAACCATTTTTACAGCAGGTTGGTTTTCTGCAGAGGTACCACAGTGTCAGGACCAGTAGCTATCTGATAACAGGGTCTGACACAGATCTAGCACGTAGCATGAACAAGGCTCTCACATTCTGCACGACTGAATAGGGCAAAGCCATTGCTCCTACCGGCAGGAGGGAGGGTTGGAGGGCCCAGCACTCACTGGATGTGCACACATATGAACAAGGCTGCTGGCATAGTTGCAATACATCATTCTGTCATCTAACAGTCAGCAACCCGGCTGCTGGGGACAGGCTATGTTTTCCCTACTACTAAGGTGGCTGGTTACTGGAGTGAATTTGAGTATATTTCAAGAAATTGTGCATCAGTACAGCTTTGTATATATTAAAAAAAGTCTGAAAATATGCTCAGCATTTATTTCTTGGTATTAGTCTTTCCCGTGCAGCCACCTGCCCTACTGAGCAGCATGTCAGGAAAATGTCAGAATTCAAAAGCTCCTCTCTGGCTGGGGAACTCACTCATGGTGTGGGACATATGAAACACCATTCCAGCACAAGGCATAGGACACCTTCCATCTGCTGGAACTGCCATGAATCCCATTATGGTGCCATTTCTTTATTGTAACATGAACAGAAGAAGTCAAAATGCTGTCACAGAACCACTTCATCAATTATTCAGGTGTAAGAAAAAAATCAGTGATTTGACACACTTTGCTCATTTTAAAAGTATTTTTAAAGTTCTGTTTTAAAAATAGGTTATGAATATTCAAAAAAGTAGCAAACACAAGTGCTATTATTTGCAGTGCTACAGGAAAATCTCGTGGGAAAACAAACCAGAGGATTCTTACTGCATTTTGGCTCCTTATCAAGTTATAGTAACAAAAAAGCCAAAATACAGAGCGTAACAGACATGAGATCTCACACTCTGCCTAATTTAGTTGAAATGAATGTACTTTTTCCTCTAGAAGAGCCAGTTCCCCCTCTTTAACTGGGGTAGCAGATTATTGCCAAAAACTGACACTTCTCTTTAGGGTTAATACCAACATAACACAGAGATGTGGTGCTTTCTCTGACAACAGAGAAGGAAACATCAAGTGGAAATAAGCTAGGATTTTTTAATGACTACTAGCCAAATCTTCACAAGCCAAATAACTGGAACCATGTCATTTAAAACAATGGCACCTTTTACCAAAGTATAACTTTCTCTTGTAAGTTTACCTTGTATGTTACAAATTTTAATATATACAAAGCTTTCATTTTTTAAATCACTGTTAAGGAACAAACCACTCCTTCCACCTCTATTTTTTTCTTTTTTTTTTNGTTCCATTTTCAGGAATATCTAGACTTGGTGAGTGAAGCAACCTGATTGGCTTCCATCCAGCTGGTAGCATCTTGAAAGTGATAAAACTCCACGAAGGCGAAACCACGGCTTACACCTAGAGACAGCATTCAGATATAGACGGGATACTTGTGTTAGTCAGTTCCTTTAAAACAGGCGAATCTCTCTCCAACTGCTTCATTACTTCAGACAAAGCAGCTTTACAAATGCGACGTCAACTGCTGGGATCTGCTCGTTATTTTGCCATGGCAAGGAACCAAGCTGCCTTAACTGGCTACATTTGAATCCACGTTTAAGGGTAACCATGCAACAGACTACATACTATTAAATGGGTTTACACTATGATTACTTACCAATACCTGTTAACAAAACCCCCTGTAGACAGACTTCTTTTAACATGTTGACCAGCTATCTAAGTCTTCCAAAAAGCCACATTCCTTAGCCATGGCAAACCCTTTTTTTTTTTTTTTTCATTGCATGTGCTTGCAGTTTGGGGGCAATTCTGGATACTCTTTTGGGCTGGGGAAGAGGAAGGTGACGTCAAAAACTGGATTAAGAGCTCTCACCTGTCTTTCTTTTCATCAGCCTCACGTCTGCAGGCTGAGGACCTTCAAAGGACTCAATAAGCTCACGAATCTGCAGGAGATTTTGATCCAACAATTAAACTCGGCAGACAAGTCAAAGAAATACCTTACACAAAACAACGTTTTCAGTATTATCTCAGAAACAAAGAAAACATTTACTGAGAACACAACAGGGGACTGATGAGCATCAAAGTCCACATAATCTTTTGCTACATGCTAAACCAACTGTAATCTTCACTCAGGACACTGAATCATCCAGAATCTGAATCTCTACAATCATGTATTTGGATCGGCTATGAACAGTATTTGGCAAAGACTGTGCATGACCCCAAGTTTTTAAAAAGAACACTGCTGGTATCCCTCTCTCTGTATGTCTAAATATCCTTTGCTTCTAGCAATGAAAAACAAGAAGCCTGCACTGCAAGACTCCATGATGAATGTATGTGTAATCAAAGAAAAAGCTGAAGAAATGTCAATTCTTCAGCTCTAACAAAGCTGCTCTGGCATAGGCCGACTAAGTCACTGTGCACAGCCAAGGAGGAGAAATAAACGTGAACAAATCTTTTAGTTCTAGAGCAGAAGACACAAGGTTTTCCAGCAGTTTTCACAGAATTCAAACTATATTACATGCAACAGGGCTGCTCAGCAGAATCAAAACATGTCTAAAGCTGCCCATTTATATGCTGACTGGAAATAGTACCAGATATGCAAGTGAGTTTTTCTTATAAAAAATGTAGAAAAAAACCCTGAAAATTGTGTACACAACCAGAAGCTTAAGAATTCAACTCTACATTCCAAGATGCATTGTCTATACTCTGAGTCCAAAATTAAACACTCATATAAATTATGCTACAGTTCTTGCACAACTGTAGAGCTACGACATCAGCATCTCAGAAACAAGAAACTGTTTTAAGTAGTGCTCTGTGTAATGTCTGACTGGGCTGTCTAATTTGCATGCAGGAACCTACATTTGATTTCAAACACTATGGAAATATTAGAGCTGTATATGGTGATTAGGAACCCTCAATATCAGGAGGGTAACAAGTAATCTATGAAAAATCAAAGGAAAAAAAACCCATTGTAGAACTGGTGCGAATGTATTCTCTGTGCTAGCAAATAAGGCACATACACAGCTGAGGCAGAGGCGGAGCCTTGACTGAAAACAAACTGGGATAGCTCAGCCTTTACCCCTCAAATAACGGGGTGGGCTTATGGCTTGGTAACCAAAATAACCTAGCAAGAAAAAAATCCTAAAAATTTACCATTAGTAAGAAAACCTTAAAGCTTTAACATCTTTTTATGAAACAAGTTAGACAAGCAAACCGCAAGCTCGTCAGTCCTTGCTCATCAGCTCGGCAGCAGCCATTTTGACTCCCACAGCTGTGCCCACACAAAGCAGCTTTGTGCGGGGCTGTGCTCGGCTAAGGAGCTCGGTGACTCTGTGTGACCCCATCGGTCATAAGTTCTGGCCTCGATAACGACCAGAAAAAACTGGTGATTGCCACCTCTTTGTCTCTGTCCCCCTCCCACTTCCCTGCAGTGGGGCGAAGCAGCAAAAACAGTCTGCGTGTTCCCTCCCTGCAAAGAGGAGATAGTTTAAAATCCAGAATTAGGCAAAGCATCGGAACACGCATGAAAAAAAACATATTCACAGCTTGTTCAGTTTGAAAGGGACCGATTAACATTGAACTGACCTCTATTACTTAACACTGGGAGTTTAAATGCTTTCAGGACTCAAAATGGCAGCGCGACAGCGCTGGAGAGGGGCCACCATGATGCAGCGCTCAACAAAATGGCAGCAGCCGCTCCGGCACGGCCCTGCCCGGGGGCAAGGCAGGCACAGCCCTGCCCGGCTACTCACATCGTTCTCCGTAACCGTGATGGGGAGCCCGCGCAACATGATGGTCTTGCTTTCTTTCTCATCGTTAATATCGTTCCTGTAGTCGTGCTCGCCGTAGTCGCCATCGGAATGGTATCCGTCCTCTGATTTGTCGCTGTTCCTGCGCTCCCGCTCCCTCTGGAAGCCAGCGCCCAGGATTAGCCCCCGCGATTGCCCTGCAGCCTGTCCCCACAGTGCCACACGCACGGCCCGGGGCTGGTCCCCATGGCCTCGGGCAGCGCTCCAGCATCACCCCCGCTCCCGGCCCCCTCCGCCCCGCAGACCCCGCACTGCCGGCCCCGGCCCCCGCTCACCTCGGGACTATCGTAATCGCGGCTGTCGTAGTCTCTATCATAGTCTCGGCTATCGCGACTGTCGTAGTCTCGGCAATCCCGACTATCGTAGTCCCGGCAATCGTAGTCTCGGCTGTCCCGGCTGTCGTAGTCGCGGCAATCTCGGCTATCGTAGTCTCGGCAATCGCGGCTGTCGCGACTGTCGTAGTCTCGGCAGACCCGGCTGTCTCGACTGTCGTAGTCCCGACTGTCGTAGTCGCGGCAGTCTCGGCTATCGCGGCTGTCGTAGTCTCGGCTGTCGTAGTCTCGGCTATCATAGTCGCGATAGTCATCATAGCGGTCACCGCGGCGCTCCTCACTGGACCTCTTGTAGTCATCCCTCCGCCGGCTCCGGGACTNCTTGTCCGAGCCCATGCCGCCGCCCAGGATCCGCAGGCACCCGGCACAGCACTATCCGGCACCACACGCCAAGCGCACCCGCGCAGCCCCTCTCGCTGCCTCGCCACAAAATGGCGCCTAAGGGACCGCCCGTCTTCTACCCAGCGGCCACCTCGCGTCCCGACTGGAAGCTTCCAAGCGGGGCGCAGGCCCAACGGCCGCGCGGCACGCCGGGAAATGTAGTTGGGGCGCTGCCGCCATTACGGTTCTTGCGCTCCGACCTTTTCGCCACTTATTTCAGCCGGGGTCCTCAAAGCCCCGTCCAGCTTGACTCTGGACACTGCCAGGGATGGGGCAGCTGCAACTGCTTTGTGAAACAGGTCCCAGTGCCTCCCCACAGTGCATTTCTTTCTCATGTCCAGTCTAAAACTGCTGTCAGTTTAAAGCAGTTGACCCTCATCCTATGACTACGTGTCCCAACCAAAGTCCCTCTCCAGCCGACTTGGAGCCCCTTTAGGCATCGGAAGGGGTTCTAAGTTTCCCCTGGAGTCTTCTCCAGAGTGAAGAACCCCATCTCCTGCTCCCTGTAAATAGTTAAACAGGCCTAACATCCCTTTGGGGAAAACCTGCCTCAGTTAAAAGCGAATCACTTCTGCCCCCAAGGGAGGACATGGGACTGTACCCCCGCCTGCACCTCTTGGGCTCATATGGCCAAGCCCAGGAGCTGCAAACCCAGCGAGACTTTGGCCCCAGCAACGTTGTCCTCTCCATGTTCCCAGCACAAAGGTCACCTCTGCCTCCTTCCCATCACACCAGCATCAGTCCCTGCTCCTGCACAACTACTCCTGCCACGACCTGCACCCCTTGGAGCGCAGCAGGCGCTGGCAGGAGCAGGCAGAGGTTGCTGAGAACCCTTCAAACCACATTCAAATACAGTCAGGCCCCCCTCACTGCTTGACCCTTAGCCCTGAGTGGTTGCTTGGGACCCAAGAAAAGATATTTAACACACAAAATGGTGCCATCTTTAATTTTTTTCAAGACAGTTTTGTTAGTCTCAGAGCATGGCGGAGTGGGGTTGGCTGAAGGGCCCAGGTAGTGTCAGAGTCACACCTCATCCAGGCACTGGTTGGCAGAGAAGGCAGTAAGGCAGTACAGGCAATGCAGGCATTACAGGCACTACAGGCAGACAGGCAGTACAGGCAGTACAGACAGTACAGGCAGTGCAGAGAGTGCAAGCAGTGCAGAGTGCAGGCAGCACAGGCAGTGCAGGCAGTACAGGCAGAATAGACAGAGAGGCAATACAGACAGTACACACAGGCAGGCAGTACAGACAGACAGGCACTACAGACAGTCAGGCACTACAGGCAGTTCAGCAGCAGGCAGGGCAGTCACAGGGTGCATGCGCTACCCGGAGGCGCTACAGCTGTTTCCGCTGTCATCCGTGGGCGCTGCCTAAGGAATAAGTTTCTCCTCTGGGCAGACTGCCCGACAAGCCTGAAGGCTTTTGGTGGCTACTCGGCAGGCAGCCCTGAGCTGCGAGAGCAGGTAGGACATGGTTGCTGCCTGTACCCCTGTCCCCATTGCTGCCCTCAGCACCCCTTCTTCAGCTGGGTCTGGCAGAGGGCATAGCAGACAGGGGTTGTCAGAGCCACCCCCCCCACCCAAATCAAAGCATTTCACTGGTTTTGAGGACAGGGGGTATGACACTTGGTGTCTGGGAGTGTGTCGTCGCATTGTTTCCCCTATTGCATATCCCTGGGGGCACAGAGCTGGGCGAGCCTTGGGGACACACTCCTGTGGCTTGGGGGTTCCTAGTGAGGGGAGGTGGGGGCCAGCAGAACCCTACTTCTCCAGCAGACTCTCATCCTCTTCTGACTCAAGTTTGCTGTGCAAAAGCCGCTGAGGCTCCTTGTGCTCCCCCTGCCTCTGTGTCAGGGCTGAGGCGTGCTGAGGGGCTCTTCCCCCCACTCTGAACACAGGGACAAGATTGAGACAGTTTGTGGGCAGAGGTCCCATCCCCGCCTCCAGCCCTGCCGTAGGCTGAAGGCATAGGGAAAGCAAGGCACAGCTCCCCGGACTTTCCCGGAAGGGCAGCTTGGCACCTCTCACCTCTCAGATTTTTCTAGGGGATTAAAGCTGCATTGACCCCGCGGCAGCAGGGGGAGGGGGGGCTCGGTCATGGCTTCCAAGCGCCGAGCTTCTTCCTCGAAGCAGCCAGACACCAGGGAAAAGAAATCGAAAGGGGAAGAGGAGGATGACACCTGGAGCTCCACCTTGGCAACCCTGAAAGCTGCTCCCAAGGAGAAGCCCCCTGCCACAATTGATGGGCTGTGCCCCCTGAGCACAGCACAGGATGCCCGGGTGAGAGCAGGGCTGAGGTACTCAGAGGGGCAGGGGTGGGAGGGTTGGGGGAGTCTCAGAGCAGCCCCTGCCCTTTTGACACAGGGTCAGCCTCAATTTTCCTTGCAGACCCCCCTGCACCCTCTCCTTCCCCAGACGCTCCCAGGTGCCAGCCCAGGCCATGTCACTTGCTATAGGTCTATGAGGACTATGACTGCACCCTGAACCAGACCAACATCAGTGCCAACAACAACAAGTTTTACATCATCCAGCTCCTTGAACAAGATGGTGCCTACAGTGTCTGGAGCCGCTGGGGCCGTGTGGTGAGTCCATCCAGCCATCACTCATCCCCTGCACCTCAACTGTCCCCACTCTGCCTTCAGAACCTCAAAAATTGAGGGTGAATCTGGTGGTCCCTGTTCCCAAAGCAGCACCCAAGTGTCCTGCTGTAGCACTTTAATGGGGGTGTGCCAAGGACTTGCTCCCACACAACACAGTCATCCTGTCTGTGCCACGTGGCACCTGTTCCTGCAGTGAATGTGAGCGTGACAGCCCAGCCAGCAGTCCTGGGGTGTCTTCCTGAGCTGATGGCTCAGCACATTCCTGCTCACTACCCTACCACCCTGCTATCACAGCCCCCCTTTTTCCTGCCTGCTTCCCCTGGCATGGGGCTGGTGGAGCAGGGATACAGGGGAGGTCCTGACCACTGCTGTCCACTGCCAGGGAGAGGTGGGCCAGTCCAAGCTCATGCCCTGTGCCTCCCTGGAAGCTGCCAAGAAGGACTTTGAGAAGAAGTTTCGGGAGAAGACCAAGAACAGCTGGGCAACAAGAGAGAACTTCATTGCCCAGCCAGGAAAGTACACGCTCATTGAGGTGCAGCCAGGGGCTGGGCAGGACGTGGAGGCTGTCCTCAGGGTGAGTACTCTGGGCACCCAGGTTGTCACCATGGTGGGATGGTCCTCATTGTACTCCTGGCCCAGTGAACACCAGGACATCCAAGAGGGTCAGCAGGATGGGAAGGGTTCTGAGTGCTTGCTGCAACAGCTTACAGGCAGAGATTTGGGGCTAATGGGTTAAAATGGAGTGGGAGGGCATCCTGAATGAGAAACATGGCCTTCTGGGTGGCATTGGCCATGGAAAGTGGAGGCAGCACCAGCCCATTGCTCTGCTGCCCCAGGACCAGGCTCCCATCACTGAGGCAGGCAGCCCTGGTGCCGTGCTCCCACAGCCTCTTGCAGGCTCTCAGCTGATGTGGGATGTCTGCAGGTGGATGCCGTGGATGGGGACAAGGTCTGCAAGCAGCGGGTGCTGCCCTGCACCTTGGACAGAGCCACACAGGACCTGGTGTCCCTCATCTTCAGCAGTGACATGTTCCAGGACGCCATGCAGACCATGAATATTGGTAGGAGGTTGATGGGTGGCATGGGCTCCATCTGGGAGGTGCAGGTGGGGAGATGAATGGACCAGAAGTGCTGATGGATTTTAGAGCATCCCCTCATGTCCTGGCACCTGATGGGACTGTGGACACCCCATGCTGTGTGCCCACACTTTCCCATGGGTGCTGCTGGAGGTTCTTGGAAGTAGATGTGGGGTGAGTGGGGTGGATGGGTTCACCTTGTCCTTCCCTGTAGACGTGAAGAAGATGCCTCTGGGGAAGCTGAGCAAGCAGCAGATCGCGAGGGGCTTTGAGGCACTGGAAGAACTGGAGGCAGCCCTGAGGGAGCAGCCCCCCCAGGCCACTCGCCTGGAGGAACTCTCCTCACGCTTCTACACCATTGTCCCACACAACTTTGGACGTGCACGGCCACCTGCCATCAACTCCCCTGACCTGCTGCGTGCCAAGAAGGACATGCTGTTGGTGAGATGCCAGAGCACATAGTGCATGGCATCCCTTCCCAGTGGGGCAGGAGCTGCTGGCAGGAGGCTGGGCTTGCCCTGGTGCCCCGGCACAGTGCCCAGCACTGGCGATGAGGATGTCCCTTCTCTGTCCCTGCAGGTGCTGGCTGACATTGAAGTGGCACAGAGCCTGCAGGCAGAGAAAGTGAAGGAGGAGGAGGAGGAAGAAGTTGCCCATCCTCTGGATCGGGATTATGCCCTGCTGTGCTGCCAGCTCTCCCTGCTGGACCCGGCTTCTCGGGAATACCAGGTGCTGCTTGTGCCACAGTGTCCCATAATGGAAAACAATTATCTCGGGTCTGCGGGCACCCCAAATGTTCCTACTGTCCCAGAGGGACTGTGGGCATTGCTGAGATGGCTGCCTGGAGTGACACAGCTTTTATGCCTCCCCATCGGCAGCTGATCCAAACTTACGTGAAGCAGACTGGGCACAACCTCCACATCCTCAACATCTGGCAGGTGGCCCGGGATGGTGAGGTGAGGTGATTCTCCCCATGTCACAGTAGGGAGGCCATGGTTGCACCCCAGAATTGCTTTAGGGCTTTTCCACCCGAGAAGGGATTCAGCTCAACTGGCTGGGGACAAACATGCACCCAGCCTCCTGCCCCTCCAGCCAGGCACTGGGGCTGGACTCGGGAGGTGGGTGGCACTCCTCCACGCCTGGGCACCCATATGTCCCTCTGTGGACAGCCCTTAGCTCTGCATCTCTCTAGGATGAGCGTTTCAAGGCCCATGACCTCCTGGAGCACCGGCGCCTGCTTTGGCATGGCACCAATGTGGCGGTGGTGGCGGCCATTCTGAAGAGTGGGCTGCGCATCATGCCCCACTCAGGCGGCCGTGTGGGCAAGGGCATCTACTTCGCCTCTGAGAACAGCAAATCTGCCTGCTATGGTGAGGGTCCTGGGATGGGCTGGGCTGCTTGTGATGCCCACAGGGTCTGTGTGAGCCTGGTCGCCTTTGCATAACCACTGCCAGGCAGCTGTGGTCTTGTCAAGTCCCTTCGCTGCCATGGCAATTGGTCCCTGTGTCCCAGTGCTTCCTGGGCACAACCAGATGGGAATACCAGGGATGGTACTATCATTCCCATCCCTTTCTCCCATGGCAGTGGGCTGTACATCTAAGAAGGTTGGCATCATGTTCCTGACGGAGGTGGCCCTGGGCAAGCCCTACCGCATCACCTGTGATGACCCCACGCTGTGTCAGCCACCTGCTGGCTATGACAGTGTCCTGGCCTGTGGCCGGACAGAGCCAGGTGAGCCTGGGGCAGGAGGAGTGTGGCAGCTGTGTGGGTGTGGTGGGCACATGGCAGGAGGGAAGAGAGACCAGATCCCAGGTGTGATGTGGTGGTGGGGTGTCTTCTGGCCCAGATCCTGCACAGGATGAGGAGGTGCTGCTGGATGGCAAGAAGGTGCTGGTGTGCCAGGGCAAGCCCATCCCTATGCCAGCCTACAAGAACTCCTCCTTCAGCCAGAGCGAGTACCTCATCTACCAGGAAAGCCAGTGCCGGATCCGCTACCTTGTCCAGCTCCGCTTCTGAGGGTGCCTGGGAGCACCAGGGCCCTGGATCAGCTCCAGGAGGTGACACCCATCAGCCCAGAGCACAGTGATCTGGACTCTCCAGCCACCCCACCTGGGGCTTGGCAGGGAACAGCCTGGCATGGGGACTGAGCTTGCTTTGATTGTGAATAAAAGCACTGTGCCTTGCACTGAGCAGTGCTCTCGCTTTCCTGCCCAGCAAGGCGGGTGTGCTACAGGGAAGAGTGCCAGTGGGTCCCTGAAGGGATGGCACGGGTGTCTCTGGAGGGGCTGAAGCCTTCAGATAAAAGCTGGTGTTTTTGAGAGCCAGCTGGTCTCATTCCCTTAGCAAGACACATGTTCATGCCCACCCTGTGGCATCAGAGCTACAGAGGATGAGCAAGATCTGCTGCCATGCCTGGGCATAGAGGAATCCATCCATCCATCCTGAGGGTGAGTGCCTGCCCTCCCCTCTAGCGCCATACCTCATGCCATGCCTGCTGTCCTGTCCCAGCCTGGCACCCATGCCAAACCCTTCTCTGTGCTCACGTGTGCCCCTTGAGCATAAGTCCGGGTGCTCAGGCTGCCAGGGAAGGGCAACTCCCACCTGTGTTACCCTGATGCCCCATGAGCATCCATGTGCAGTGGGGATGATTTGCTGCAGACCTGCCTGTAGCTCTGTTCCTTGAGCCCAAGGCACTTGAGGGCTGAGCTGTTCCTGTGGCAGGACCAAGCATGGTGCAGTGGGTGGCCGTTCTGGGGGGGCACATGGCTCGGGAACCCCTATCCCCCCTTCCTGAGCTCCCGCCGGCTGCTAGGACCCAGCAGCTGTCCCCGTGGGACTGCCACGGGTGCGGGCAGTGCAGGCAGCGCCGGGAGTGACAGCTGGTGCCATCCGCAGCTGGCGGGCTGCAGGCAAACAGGATGACGAGCGGGTGACGGGAGCGGGGAAGGGGGAGCGTGGCCTCACACAGGGCCGGCAGCCCCGGTTCTGCTGACGGAGCAACACCAGCAAGCGGGACCCCAGTGAGGAGAGGAGCATCACCCATCTCCCCAGGAGCAAAGGTGCGCTGAATCCCACCCATCCTGGGGTCCCCTGTGGCCAGAGCAAGAGGGTTGGGACAAGTTGTACTGTCTCTCCTAGGGATATACCGGTGCCATTGGAGAGGGGGGATGGGGTGTCAGCCTGGCATGGGTGCCCACAGGACTTAGCAATGCTATCCCTGGTTAGGCTGGGGACAGCCTGGATGCCAGTTCTGAGACAGCCTGGGTGCTATGACTTCACTGGCTACCTCTCCCTCCTCCAGCACCTTGGAAGTGAGCTGGTTGTCTCTGTTTCTCTGTGTGCCTCTGTGGCTCTTTTCCATTTTGGTTCTTTCCCTTCACACCCGGCTCCTGATCCCAACAGGCAAGGAGAAGGCAGCAGCCATGGCTGTAGTGGGGTTTCCCTCTTTGGGACACAGGAGAAGAGCCCTTGCTGCCCAGGCACCAGAGCTGCTGGCTTAGCCCTGGAGGGGGATGCCGAGCTGGACGGGGTCGAACACCACGGACAGCCTAGAGCTGCTCACTATCCCTGAGCACTCCATTGCCCAGGAGGTGGTGGGCCTCTTCTGCATGATCCTGCTCACCCTCACCGCCCTGGTGGCCAACATCGTGGTGATGGTCATCATCCTCAAAACACCCCTTTTCAGGAAGTTCATCTTTGTCTGCCACCTCTGTGTGGTCAATCTCCTCTCGGCCATTTTCCTCATGCCCCTGGGGATCATCTCCAGCTCCTCCTGTTTCAACTGGGTGATCTACAGCATTGCTGAGTGCAAGGCTGTGATATTCCTGAATATCTGCTTCATCAGTGCCTCCATTCTCACCATCTCTATCATCAGCGTGGAGCGGTACTACTACATCGTCCACCCCTTGAGGTATGAGGTCAAGATGACCATCAGGCTGGCGGTGGCTGGAGTGATTTTCATTTGGTTCAAGTCTGTTCTCATCACTATCTTGGCAGTAGTGGCATGGCCTCATGGCAATGGGGCCACCAGCGCCAGCCGCTGCACAGTCTACTGGAGCCCCGGGGCTCACAAGAAGGTTTTTGTGATCCTCTTCAGCATCTCCTGCTTTATCCTGCCCACCATCATTATCCTCGCTGTCTACTCCAGCATCTACCGCGTGGCCCGGACTGCGTCCCTGCAGCAGGTGCCTGTGCCGGCACAGGCAGTTGCACCCAGACACCGATGTGACTCCCTCGCCAGCCAAGTGACCATCCTCACTGCCAGGATCCTGATGCTGTCCAGGCTGATCCCAGATCGCCTTCTGGGGAGTAACAAGGCCATCCTCACCTTGGTGCTCATTGTGGGACAGTTCTTGTGCTGCTGGCTGCCTTTCTTTGCTTTCCACTTGCACTCCTCTGTCACTGTTGGCACTGTGGGTGGTGGGCATGGGGAGATGGTGGTCACCTGGATTGCCTACTCCTCCTTTGCTGTTAATCCTTTCTTCTATGGGCTGCTGAACCGCCAAATCCGTGAGGAGCTGGCCCGGCTCCGGCGCAGCTGTCTTAACCATCCACTGGGTCAGGAGCTCTGTCTTTCCATCTCAGAGGCTTCTGTTCAGGAAAACTTCTTGCAGTTCCTCCAGAGAGCAACTTGCACACTGGAGACACACACCAGCTGCATCAGTCCCAGCCCCAGGAACAGGCTGGACCAGACCACAGCAGGCATCCCCACCCGAGGTCAAGTTCCTGAAGAGAGCAGCTGAGAAGGAGGCTCTGTCCCACTGTGCTGGGCTAGAGACTTGCCAGGGCCCCATCAGACCTGCTTGGACTCAATCTCTTGGATTTGGAGGAGTCCTTGTTCAGGTTTTGCCTCTTTTTTGAGCTTATGGTGGAAGATGGTTTCTCTGCTGGGAGAAGGTAGCAGATCTGGGGAAGTCACGTCTCTCTTCTGCAGGCTGTAATTGTTCTGGCTCCACAAGCACAGCCCAGTTCCAGGGATGGGCTCTCCTCAAGACCTGGAATGCCAAGGGGCTCCTGCGCAGGGGCAGGGGATGGGACACTTCCATCTCCATTGCCCTGGTGAGAGCAGTCCTGGCCAGCAGGGAAGAGCAGATGTCCCTTGCACCCTATCCAGGAGCAATGTTCCAGCTAATGCCACTAACACCAGTAACACCAGGGCCCCGAGCCCCTGCTGAGCCTGGATGGCAGACAGAGACCTCCATCCTTGGCTGTTTAACCCAAAACTAATGTCTGTGTGGAAGAGATCCTGCTCCCTGTGACACTGATCAGGGGGACACACCCACAGGGCTGGCTCTGGCTGTGTCACTGTTTGTCCTGCTGGCATAGCAGCATGCAATGCCCATGGCCATTCCTGGCCATGTCCTCTGCCCCCCTCAGCTGGCAGTGATCACCCCCCTGGGGCTGAACTGACTGTCTGGAGGTCCATGCCGGGCTGTTTATGGACACAACTGCCTGGTCAGCAGTGCCACCTGCCAGCTGACTTGGGCTGCTGGCCAAAGGCACGCTGGGTTGGACAAGGTGACATAGGGTGGTGGTGGGTGGCTGTGTGAGGTGCCCCAGGGCAGCAGCAGCCAGAGGGGGATCAGGAGCTGCTGTTTCCCTTCAGTGTCACTGCTTTTGAAGGGGTCAGGGACACTCTCCTGGGGTCCCCACTGCTAGAAAAGGGACTGGACCCTTTTGGGGAATGCTGCAGGCTTACATCACCCTCAGCCTGCCCACAAGGGTCCCAAGGATGGTGTTGGCATGGTGGGTTGGAGATGTCCCTATTCCAGTAGTAATTGCAGGCCTGAGGGAAAACTGCCCTATGGCCTCTCTAACTGCCCTGTGGCAGGGAGGGGCTCCAGGAAGACCCTCCAGAGAGATGGGGCTGAAGGCCAGCATCCCCCTCTAGACGCAGGGATGCCCTTCCAGCCACCACCCAAGTGCCCAGGAGCTGGGACCACCCCTGCTCTGCAGGAAGTCTCCACACAGAGTGGGGAATACTATTATTATTATTATTATTGATGTTATTTTCTTGTAAATTTTATCTTTTTATTAAACCATTGATAAGTTACAAAGGAGGAAAAAATATAGACTCATATATATACAGCATTTCCAAGCCAGCAGGGACTGGCTCTTGGATGGGGTTACTGGGAGACGATTGCCCCAGGGTGGCCCAGGGAGGGCTCCCCACCAGAGCCAGTGGAAGGGGGACTCCTGGAGAGGCCAGGCAGTCCTCATCCAGTGGGACCTGGCTTTTGGGTGCCAGATGGAGTGTGGGCATGAGCAGGATGGCAGGGGAGGCAGGGTGAGGAGCAGGAAGCAGAGGTCCCACACCAGTACTGGGCACCGGGAGAAGGGACCCTAGGCTGGCAGAGACAGCCCCCCCACCTAATACCAGGACATATGGTCTCTGTGCAGAAAATCAGGGAGGGGGGCACAGCACTGCTGAGATGGGCAGCAGGCAACAAAACAGCCCCTTCCTCCAGCAGGCATCACCACCAGGAAGACTTTTCCCTTCCCTGGGGTGGGGGACACCTGACAGAGGCAGAGGTCAGGATGGGTGGTGGGAAGGTGTCCCTGCTAATGAGTAGCACCCTGGATCCCCTGGCCCACCCACCAGTGGGGTTCAGTAGGGCGAGAACTTCTGCCGGTCAGCTTTCTTGGTGCCGTTGGCTGCTGAGATCTTGGTCGTGTAGGTGGTGGTGCCACCATTGGGACCTGCCACGGAGGACGGGGACAGTGCCAGGAAGGACACCGGCTTCAGGCCGATGAAGTTGGACAGGGAGAAGGCGTAGGGGGTACCCAGCAGGGCCGGGGGGGCTGGGGCGACGGCGGGAAGTGCCGCACCGGAGCCTGGGCCGAGGGGCTGGGAGAAGCCCATGCCGAGGTCCACGGAGCCAGGGCCTGGTGGCACCTGGGAGGTAGATTTAGCAGTCTCTAAGCTGGGGAAGCAAGAGAGAAGATGAGCACCTTGATGACAGAGTGGATCTCCCACCACAACCTCAGGGTGCAGGGACCGCACGCCCCATCCCTTCTGGCACATCCTGAGTATCCCACTGAACAGGATTAAAAAGCCGGGCCTCAAATCTGATGGGTCTCGGGTCCTGCACCAATCACCTCAGGATCTCAAAGCACCACCCAGCTCATCCTTCCTGAGGATGCTGTGGTGGGGTTACCCTCCAAAAGCTGCCTTGGGGTGCTGGAGAATAGCCACCCCTCACAAGCACCCAGCATGAGTCCCACCCCAGGCTGACACCTACCAGGCTGTGATGAGGTACTGAGCCAGGGTGATGCTGACAGGGGTCCCTGTGATGGTCACGTGCCGCTCGCTGGAGCCCTCGGTCTGGTTGCCTATTTTGATGTGTGCACCCGACATCTGCCTGATCTCGCTGATCTTGCTGCCGTGCCGGCCGATGATGCAGCCGATGAGCTGAAAGGGCAGGGACGGGGTGAGCCAGGAGCAGCCAGAGCAGCCTTGCCAAGCAGGGAGCCCCAAGGGGCTCACCCGGACACCCCCTACACCTTGGAGGTGAAACTGTGGAAGGCAGGACACTGCTTTCCTTGGGCAGACCCTGCTTTTTGGTCTCACTCAAGACCCCCTTGCTGGCTGTGCCACATGCCAAGGCCTTTCCTCAGCATTGGTCAAACTCTGCCCCCCTGTCTTGTGTTTCAGTTTCTCCTTTTTTCTGCCCTAGCTACTTTCTCCTGCTTCTAAGCTCTGGAAGAGCCTCCACTCTGTGGGTCAGTGGGTGCTGGCCCCTGCAAAGTGTCTCTGGGATGGTACACACGGGTGGGGACAAACTGTGGTCCCTCTCGTCATTTCCAGACCAATACATACGTCATTGGGCACCAGGAACTCCTGGGAGCTGCTCTGGGAACTGGCATCCAGGCCTGGAGAGAGAGACAGGGATGTCAGCAATGAGGGGGCAGGTCTCCAGTAGCTCTGTGCCCCTACCCCAGTCCCATACCAGGATGGTGCATGGCCCTGGGGACAAACCTGAAGGATTGCTGGGGGAGAGGAAGGGAGGACAGGATATAGACACAAGGCATAATTTGGTATTGGTGCTCTCCCACTGCAGGATTGGGGACCACTGGTGGGTGCTGTGACCCCAGGAGAACAATGACAAGGTTGTGCTGGATAGGCAGGTAGACATGCTGGGGGGGTCAGAGGAAGGAAACCCCTTCATCAGGGCCAGGTGTCAGGGTGGATCAGGAGGGGCACACCCAGCCTTAGGGGAGCATGGGAGATGCTCACCTGGCATCATGGTGGGTGCATGGCCCAGAGGGGCGAAGGGAAGCGCGTGCCCTGATAGCTGCTGCAGCTTCGTCACCTGCCCGGACAGTGCAAAGATCAGGAAGGTGGTGTTAGGGGTGAGGGCAGAGGTCAGCTGTGCCCCAGTGCCTCCCAAGACAGGCATTCCCAGCAGCACCCATCCTGGTGGGCACAGACCCCATTGCAACAGGGACAGACTCACCTCTGCAGGAGAGACTCCACTGTACTGGCCCTGCATGGAGAAGCCCTGGGGAGAGAAAAAAAGGGGCATCAGTGGGGAGCCAGGTGGGGACCATTGTCTCAGGTCAATCCCCCTGGGGCAGAGAGACTACCCTGAGCCCACCAGAGTTGCCCCTTGCTGACAGAGGCTGCCCTCCTGGCCACCTCAAGCCCTCGGAGGTGCTCTGGCCTCTTACCTGATTGGCAGAGAGCAGGATGGAGCCCAGGGAGAGACCAGGGTGGTAGGGTATGGTGGCCCCCTTCGGAGGCGACTGGAGACAGAAGGAAGGAGGTGGAGGAGATGAGAGATGAAGCTGAATGCCCCTGTAGCCCAAAGAACCCTCTGCCCCCTTATGCCCCCAGCATTACAAAGGCAGGGTGCTCCTATGGGTTTCCACACAGGGGGACCCTGGTTTTTGGGTCCAGATGGGCATGGGAAGCCTTGGGGAGAGGAAGGTGGATAGCAGATGCCCCCTGAGCATGGGGCTTGGCAGGTACCTCCAGGATGACAGCACAGATCTGCCTCACGCACTGGATGATGGTGTCTGGCACCCCCGAGACGGTGACAGCCCGTTCAGTGGAGTTAGGCAGCAGGTCACCAGCCACCTGCACCTGCGCCCCTGTGCTCTGCAGGAAGCAAAGAGAGGTGCTGGTATTCCTCAACCACCCCCTGCCAAGGCTCAGCACCTCACACCTCCCCTGTCCCTCTCCTGAGCCCCCAGGGACCATTGCAGGACATGCAGGGTGATGCGAGGCTGTGGCAGCCCCAACACTCAGAGCTCTGTGCCCCCAGAGGAAAAAGGGGATCTCACATCCAGGCTACCCTCAGCCTCACCTCAGGCTACCCTCAGCCTCACCTCCCGGATCTCCCGGATCTTGGCTCCCGCCTTGCCGATGAGGGAACCGCACTGGCTGGCGGGGATGACAAGGCGCAGGGTCACCGGTGCTCTGCCTGCTGACACCCCATCGCCCCCTGCTCCCAGGTCCTGTGAGGGATGTGGGATGCAGCGTCAGACCCCCAGGATCCCACAGGGAGCACCTGGCAGGGATTTAGGAGGGCTGTCTACCTCTTCCAGCTTGAAGGCGATCATGGAGACAGCGCGGAAGACGGCGTCGGTGGAGCCGGTGATCGTGGTGATGCGCTCAGGGCAGGACCCTTCCGAGATAGTGATGCGTGCACTGCTCTGGGGACAGCATCACACTCCGTTAGGGAGGTCACTAGCCCTGTGCTCCATGACTTCCCCCAAGGATAGCATCATAGGGTGAGATTGATGCCTTCGAGCCTGAGCCTTGCCCTTCCCACCTGCCCCAGGCAGCCTTCCCTGGGGTGCTGCTTTGTTTTCCCTGGCTCCACCTGGGATTTAGGGAGGCAGGCACATAGGAGCCACCAGGTACAGGCATGACAGGCAGCAGGACCTGGCAGCTCACCACCATGGCCTTACCTGCTCTCGTATCCTCTTAACGGTCTCTCCTTTCTGCAGGTAAAGGAACAGGGTGGGTAGTCAGGTCCTGGGGAGCCAAGGGCTGGCAACACACAGGACCCCAAATCTTACCTTGCCGATGATGCTGCCTATCTCCTGCAAAGGCAGAGAAGAATGGTACTATCAGGAGGCGGCTCCCTGCCTGCCACATCCCTCCTGTGCCCACAGCCTGACAACAGGCAGATCCTGCCCTGGGGGCACTGGGTGACTTCATTAGTGACACTGGGGCATAGGAATGTGCCCCTCCCTGGCTTAGGATGGGGAAAGAGATCCTTCTGGGAATGCTATTCCCAGGGGAGACTGGGAGCAGGTGAAGAAAACAGCGCACTGCGAGGAGCTGGAGCTCCAGTATGGCCCCTCACCCCAGGCATCGCTGACCCCCAGTGGCACTGAGGCCCCTGCCATTACCTTGCCGTGCATGAGCATGCGGAGGGTCAGGGTGATGCTGAGCTCCGTCTCCTCGGGACTGCCGCCCACGCCACCAGCTCCGTCCGGCGATGCCATGGCGGGAGGGCGAGATGAACCTGTGGGACACGGTGGTCTTCAGAAAGGGAGGATGCCCCAGCTAACCCTCCACCCCCAGACCTGCAGCTTGAATATCCTAAGGCTGGGAAATAGGGAAACTGAGGCAGAGGCAGCAATTGTGCCCTCCTCTGGCAGGCAAGGCTCACATGGCCCCATGGCACCTCACGGGCACCCTGCACCCCCAAAAGGGACACACTGCTACATGTGTGCCTGAGCTGCCTTCAGTCTGTCCCACACAAAGCCAGGAACTGGTTGGACACAGGGGGAGGAGGCAAGGTGTGTGGAGCATGGCTGTGGGATAGGGTTCTGTTTGCAGATGCTTGGTGGAGTGGGGAAGAACAGAGGTGGCCTGGGTGGTCTCACAGGCTGTGCAAGCCACCTTCTTTCTCCTCCTCCCTTCCCCCTGCCCACACACAAAGCCCCAGGGGACCCTGAGGCAAGCTCCCTAATGAGGACCACCCCAACCAAACCTCAGCATGATGTCTGCTGATTGATGCCGCTGCACCATGTCCCCTCCCAGAGCACCCCAGGGCCCCCCCGGACCCTGTGCCCGGGTGGCCGTGGGCGGCCAGGGCCCCTGGGCGGAGGACAATCACTGTGTGTCCAGGCCCGGGTGGGCGGCTGCGGCACCGCTGGCTCCCGGCGAGCCGGGCGATGCCAAGCAGCTTTGAAACAAAGCACCCGTGTTGNACCGCTACATCACATCTCCTGCACCAGGGTATAGAGGTGGGGGGGCGCACCCCCTAAGCGCTATGCCTCGCACCCACGGCGTGCTTTGGACGCCCCGTCTCCACTCTCCTGTTACCGCGGGCTGGAGAAAGGTGGAGAGACGAGGGGGAATATTCCCGTTCCCGGTGCAGGGGAGGCTGAAGTGGGGCGGAGGGGAAGGGATGCACCCTGCTCTAACCCCTGCCCGCGGCATCCGGAGATGTGTGGGGTGCTGCTAGGGACAGGCAGCTGGCCAGGGTCCCCAGACCCCCGGGGGATGAACGGCAGCAGGAATCCACCGGGGATAAAAGACCCCGCCGGAGGAAAAAGGACGAGACTGGCGGTGGGGGAACGCAGCAGGGCCACCGGTGTCCCCCCACTGCCACAGAGAACGCGTGGGGGGTCTGCGGGCAGGGGGCTGCTCTCCCCCAGGTGAGCCAGGCTGGCAGGAACGCCAAAGGCCCCGGTGATGGGCACAGGCCACCTGCCATGGCTGGCATTGGGACAGCCACCAAGCCGGGCACCGCCCGTCCTTCGGGACTCCTTCGGGTGACAAAGGGAGGGGGGACGACAGGAGGAAGCCCCCACCCCGTCCCTGAGGAAACCTCTCTGTTCTCGCCCTCCCGGCCGCCCCAAGCCCCCCGATCCCCGCGGGAGTGGGGCCTGGCGGGTACCTTTCCGTGCGCCTCGTCCCTCCACCGCCGGCCGCCCCTCTCAGTGCCACATTGTCCCCGGCGGCGCCCAGTGACACCCGGGGCAGGAACAATGAGCCGCTTGACAGGCCAGGGCCAAGCTGGCAGCCCCGGCCCCCACCCCGGTCCACGCCGGGGCCCCCCTCGCTCTTCCCCTCTCCCACATCCCTCCCTCCGGGATCCTATTACAGCGGATAAGAGACACTAAAAGGAACAATGCACCCTGGGTAAGGCCATCTGCCACCGCTGGGGACATTCCTGGCCCCCCCGGCCCCCCTCCCTTTGGCTCACACATCGCCCCTCTTTGTAATTGCGTGGTTTTTTTCCTGGAAGCCGATCAGCTGGCAGGCCTCGAGGGCTCAAGGACACCGGAGCAAGCAGGGATGGGGCAGCTGGCACCCCAAGGCCCACTGGCACCCCGGGCTGCTGCTGTGAGGTGGTGCCTGGAGGGGCAGGAGGCACCCCTGTATGGGGGGGTCGGGACAGCATCAGGGCACCTGAGCCACTGGGGGGGTCAGGGATGCTCCAGACAGAGGGACTGCCAGTGCAGAGTCCAGTGCAGAGTCCAGTTCCTGCACTCTTGGCACTGCCTGGTGTCTCCCACATGGGCATCCTGCACCTATGGAAAAGTGACCCCCCCATTACCTCCCCCACTAAATCCTCCTGGGCCCTGGCGTAAGCAGCTAAAGCCCAGGCAAGCTTGGGGAAGGGGGGGGCACTGGGGGGCACCCTGCTGCCGGCTCCATCTGTGCCCCCAAGTGCCCGGTGCAGCAGCACCAAAGGCAGAGGAGGCAGGTGGCAGGCAGGGGTCTTGTCCCCCTGTCTGTCAGGCCACCCCACCCGCCCCCTCATCTGTTCATGCCAGCCAC
>VZTB01000128.1:154618-176163 GCA_013397245.1 Thryothorus ludovicianus
CACCCTGCTCCCACACCCCCCCACTGTTTGCCTTCACCCACCCTGCTGAACCCCCACGTGCCCCTAAGCACCCCACATGCTCCTGTTCCTCCAGCCACCCAGCTTCCCTCAAACAGCTCCCACAGTAGCCTGTCACCCTAATGTGGTCCCCCAGTACCTCTATCCTCTATTAACACACAATCCTCCTCACCACTCCTATTTCCCTGCACCCCCAGAGCCTTTCCTTGCAGCTCTCCTGCACCTCCTAGCCAGGCAGTGGCCCCCTTTCCCGACCTGCACTCCCTTACACCAGCATCTCACCTTCCCTGCCTGCATCCCCAGCATTCCCACAAACCTCTAACCCCTGGCTAATCCCAACTACCATGTCTCCCTAGCCAATATACCCTTCTTCCCCTTTAGCCTTCTTCATACTTTCCCACCTAGCTGCCCTCCTTTCCTCCCAGCTAGCCCTTCCCTGGATTTCACCCCTTGCCTGGGCATCATAGCCTGTCCTGGCACTGTGTTTGGGGCAGGAACTTGTGTTTTGGGGGAAGAATGACAGGACAGTGTGGGGGGCACACCCCATCCTGCCCTGTACCCAAGTGGAGGGGATTTCTCCCATGGTGGCAGTGTCCCAGGAGTTGCCTGGGGGACCTTTGCCCCACGTCCCTTCTGTTTCTGTGACAACTGAGCATGCCGGCGGACTTTGGAGGGGCTGGTGGGTGATTAACCATCTTGCAGCTCTTTCCCCAGAGCCTTGCAGCCCTGGTCCCAGACATGGCACCTGGGAAGCCTGGGAAGAGCACGGGGGCATCAGAGAACCCCTCTGTTACGCTTTTCCGGGAGTACCTGAGGATTGACACTGTGCACCCTAAACCTGACTATGGTGAGGATGGGGGGACAGCACGGGGAGCCACGTGGGGATCGGGTAATGTGGCTTTTCAGCTCTGATCTTTGGACCCAGGTGCCCAAGTCCTGTACTGGGGCTGTTTTGATCGTGGTGTTAAGGAGCGAACTCCTTTGTGCCTTATCTCTGCTGGTGCCTTTGGTTGGGGCAGGGACATCTGAAGTGCCTTCAGAGCTGCTGTTTGTCTTCTAGACCCATGCCCCTTGCTTCCCTTTCCATGTTGCCCTGGCTCTGGGATGGGTGATCTCCTTCTGTGTAGATGTCCTTCTGTTAACATTTGTCTTCCCACAGTACATTTTATTGTTGAGGAGCTCCTGGAGCTCCCTAAACTCCACTGGAGAAACATTCCCCCTGAACTCACCCCCATTAATTTTTTTTTTTTTTTTCTTATTTCCCAAATCCTCACTGCAAAGGGATGAGCTGCTCACATCCCTGTTTGTGGCCACTTCTTGTGTCCAGGACCTGCGGCACCTGTCCTCTCTTGTCACCTCTTTCCTTGGTCTGGGAACCCCACAGAGCCTTGGGGTCCCTGAGGGTTTGCAATGGGAGACCCTGATGTAACTCTGGGCATCCCCATTCTTCCACAGATGCAGCTGTCCAGTTTCTGGAGTGTGTTGGTGCTGACTTGGGCTTGGCCTGCCAAAAAGTGGAGGTGAGCAACCTGAGAAGCAGCCTTCAGTCCATCTGTCCATCCGTCCATCCGTCCATCCGTCCATCCGTCCATCCGTCCATCCGTCCATCCGTCCATCTGTCCATCCATCCACCTATGCTTGGGTCCTTAGTGACCAAGATGTTCCTCTGCCTGCACTCAGATCTGGGCAGGAGTGAATCCCCTCTGCCTGTAATCCTCTGCTGACCTGAGCCTTTCCTTAAGCCAGTGTTCCGGCTGCTCCCTGCTGACCTTTGCAGCTGCCTGTGCTATGATTAGCTGGGGACCTGGCAGCGTCGTGTTGGCTGGGGCCATCCTTCCTGCTGGGCACTGGCTGTCCTGGGAAACTCCCAGGCACCAGGGGAAGTTGATGGGTTTGTCTTCCCTCCTCTGAATTTCAGCCAGGTTTGGCATCTGCAGCACCTGGCTGTGAGGGTTCAGGCAGGCCTGCTCCTGCTGCCTGCCCTCTCCCAGTGGAGAAGGGGGTGGCAGGTGGCATCCAGAAACTTTTCCCAAGCTGATGCTTTTTGGCTCCAGCCTGCTGGTCCAAGTGTTTCTGTCCCCATCCTGACTCTGGTGACATCCTGCCTTTGTCCCACAGGTGTGCCAGGGCCGTGTGGTGCTGATCCTGACCTGGCAGGGCACAAACCCCCGCCTGCGCTCCATCCTTCTCAACTCCCACACTGATGTTGTGCCTGTCTTCGAGGTGCTGGGACAGGACAAGGGGAGGGAAGGGCATGGAGAGGAGGACGGAGTGGATGGGAGCTGGTGCCCTCTGTGCCCCTCTGCCATCGTGGATGCTCTTCCCTGCAGGAGCACTGGACCTACCCACCCTTCGAGGCAGTTAAAGACTCGCAAGGCAACATCTACGCCCGGGGTGCCCAGGATATGAAGTGCGTCTCCATCCAGTGAGTGGAGGGCTCTGCACCTGCTGGGTGAGCACGGTGCTGGTGGTGTCTCTGAGTGATGCAGGACAGGATGCCACAATCCCCAGGGTCCCTGGGCCCAGAGGTGCCACTGCTTGACTTGCCCTGAGGTGGCTCAAGAGCGTACAAGCCCCTCTCCTCTACAATGACTGTACACTGCCTTCCCTTGCAAGGTACCTTGAGGCCATCCGGAGGCTGAAGACAGAAGGGAAGTCTTTTGCCCGCACCATCCATCTCACCTTTGTGCCTGGTGAGTCCCCAGGCTGTCCCCTCTCAGGAGGTACAGAAGGGGCTGGCAGTTGGATGGTGCTCTGGAGTCTCCCATGGCAGCCAGGCACCACCTAGCCAGGCTCCCCAGATTTTGTCCTTCCCTAGCTCATGGCTGGAGAGCTTTCCATGTGCAAGGTGTGCTGATGGCATCCAGGCTGGCATGGAAGGAGGACTAGGGGTGGTGGGCTGGGGGATGCCCCAGTTCCTTCGTCCATGCCAGGCTCTCCCCCACAGATGAGGAGGTGGGCGGACACAAGGGCATGGAGATGTTCGTGCAGCGCCCTGAGTTCAAAGCACTCAACGTGGGCTTTGCCATGGATGAGGGTGAGTAGTGGTAGGGCTGGCACAGGGACGTGTCTCCTCTTGGCACACATTCCTCTTGGCATCACTCCCCAGGCACCAACATCCCACACGCTTCCAGGGACTGCCTTGGGGGTCTCCTTCCCCTGGGCAGTGAGGAATGGACTTGATGCCAGTCTGGAGGAAAATGCTGCTAGAACAGAGCAGAGGGGGCACATCACGGTACCCCCATGCCCCACTGACCCCCTGTCTGTGCCCACACAGGCCTGGCCAGCCCATCTGACACCTTCAGTGTCTTCTATGGCGAGAGGAGCCCATGGTGTGAGTATCTGTGTGTCCGCTGCCCTGTCCCTGGCTCTCCTGTACACTGGGGCACTGATGCTATCCCAGGCTTTCTGCTCAACCCTTCCCTCTGTGCCTGCTGCTGCAGGGATAAAGGTGAAGTGCACGGGTAGCCCTGGGCATGGGTCCCGCTTCATCAGCAACACAGCAGCTGAGAAGATGGTAAGAGAGGGGTACCCCCTGTGCACCCCCATGCCTGCCCTGGGCTGCCAGACACCTGCCCATGGGGCTGGTCCTCACTTGCTGCCTTTCCCTCCCCAGCACAAAGTCATCACCTCCTTCCTGGCCTTCAGGGAGAGCGAGAAGCAGAGGTAGGAGATGGGCAGCAGAGTGGTAGTGGCTTAGTTCAGTCCATGAAGGGAGCCTTTGGGATCCCAGGCCAAGCTGTGATCTGGTGCTGCTGCCCTGTGCCTCAGTTTCCCCTTTTTGGGTGACAGCAGGGTAGGGAAGCACTTCTCCCCAGGTGGCAGGTAGTGACTGTCCCTTGCATCCCCCAAGGCTCAAATCCGACTCAAGCCTGACCCTAGGGGATGTCACCTCTCTCAACATGACCATGCTGGAGGGGGGTGTCTCCTTCAACGTCGTGCCCTCTGAGATGGCCGCCAGCTTCGACATCCGCATCCCACCCACCGTGGATCTGAAGGTGGGCACCATGCCAGCCCCACCCAGGAGAGGAGTGGGGTGAGGGTACCCTGCTCACATCCCTCCTCTGATCTCTGCCCCAGGCCTTTGAGGAACAGGTGGCCACATGGTGCCGCAGTGCCGGGGATGGTGTCACCTATGAGTTCCACCAGGTGAGGGATCTCAGCCACCTGGGCATATTGTGCCTGTCCCTTCCCTGCCAAGTGCCACCCCCTTGCCCCTTCATCTGCCCTCTCCCTCTTGTCAGAAATGCATGGACCAGCAGATCACCTCCACTGAGGAGTCAGACCCATGGTGGAAGGCTTTCAGTGGGGTCTGTAGGGACATGTAAGTAGTGTCACCAGGAAGGGTAGGACCCTGGCAGAGACATCCTCTGGTGGAAGCCAGATGGTCCCTGGGAGTCTCTGAGGTGGTGTCAGGGGCTTGAATGGGGAGCCCTGTGATTTGCCAAAGCATCTTCATGTTTCCCCCCCAAAAGGGATGGGATTGAGTGTCCTGCAGGGCTGAGGGATGTCCTGGCACAGCCTCTTTGCCCATGAGGTGTGAGTAGGACAGGGGACTCGGCTGGCCCTGTGTCCATGCTGACAGGGTCTCTCTTGACAGGAAGCTGCAGCTGAAGCTCGAGATCTTCCCGGCTGCCACCGACAGCCGCTACATCCGAGCGGTGAGTGTGGTGCCAGCCTGCCACAGGTCCCTCACCTGGGGTGAGACCTGCAGCCCCCAGCAGGAGCTGTGCCCAGGTGAAGGGGGGCATGCGGTGCTCTGACCTTGCTCTGTGTCTCCCCATCTCCAGGCAGGACACCCTGCTATTGGCTTTTCACCCATGAACCGCACCCCGGTGCTGCTCCACGACCACAACGAGTTCCTGAACGAGCAAGTCTTCCTGCGGGGCATCGAGATCTATGCCCGCCTGCTGACTGCCCTGGCCTCAGTGCCCCCGCTGCCCAACGAGGGCTGAGTGCCCGGCGAGGGGCAGGAAGGGGCTGCCAAGCAGAGAGACACAAGGCTTTCAAAAGAGGAGCAAGGGCTGGGCACAGCAAATACCTGCTAGCCTGCTGGGGATGCAGATGGCATCATGCCACGTTGGCTATGTTCAGGGCTGTCCTGGTGGTGACACCCACGGGGTTGTGTCCCCCTTGGCCAGGTGCCGGTAGAGCCTCATGCCCAGGTGCCTCCAGCCTTTCCTGGTGTCAGTGCCTCCTTCTGTCCCTGTGCCATCTCTGGCTGCACTGCCTGGGTGGTGAGGGGCTGGCAAGTGCCCCACTCTGCCTCCCCATCTCCTTTCCTGCCTCCCTGCCCACTTGCTGGGGGAGCTGGGGCCAGTGCTGCCCACCCTCCCCATCAATAAACTCCTTGGTAAGCACAGCCTGGAGCGGGATGATTTTTCTGTCTGTCTGTCTGTCCATGATGAAGCTGCCCACGGGGTCTCACCCAGGCACTGTGGATTTCCTTGTGCAGTGCAGTTTGCTGGGGTGCTTCTCCTCCCCTGGGCTCATTGCCTGTGTGACAGCAGTGCGGGTAGGATCCTGCCCGGGCAGGCTGAGGGGCCTCTGCTCCTGATCAGCCTCGGGGCACTGGTGCTGGGGTTCATCCTGCTCCCTTTCTTCTGAGCTTATGCTGCTTTTGCAGACCCTCTGGTCAGGGCAGGCAGCGTGCGAGTCTGGGCAGGCTCCTCAGCTTACCTGCCAGAGCTGCCATCAGCTGCGTCTCCTCCTTGCTCGTTCCCAGCCCTGTGTGGCTCCTCAGCACCCTGGGGTGTGGGATCTGTCCCAGCCATGCGGTTTCTTGGGGAAACCGAAGGCCCACTGAGTGAATTGAGGTGGTTTTGTGCTGCTTGGAGACTTCCAGAGCTGCTCCATTACAAAAGATTGAGGATAAGCCAGGGCACTCCAGTCTCCTGACCTCTGTTTTAATTAGGAAAGCTGTTGGGGGGCTGGAGGCTGCCCTGTGCTGGGCTGGGAGAAGAGATGAGGCTGGTGGTGATGAAGCACAGAGGGAGAAGCCACCAGCTCTCCTGCCCCTTCCCCTCCATCCAGTGCAGGGGGAAGTCCGACATTTTTGGATGTGTGCTGTGTGATGAGGCTCCCAGGGGAAGCCGGCATGGATTCTCTGAGGTCATACAACCACATGCCATGGCCCAGCAGCCCTGGAGAGGGATGGCATGGGAGTGATGTGGGTACTGTGGGGTCCCTGCTGGCCAGGATCCTTGCCCAGGGTGTTGGCACTTTTGCAGGCACCCAGTGGTGTATCCCCTGCCCTGTACCAGGGCTATGTGTGACACCCTATGCCCCCCTCGACCCTACTCAGTCCCCTTCCCCAGCTGGCCTGCTGTACCCAGCTTGTCTGGCACTGAGATAGGACCCGACAGCTGTGCTTGCTGCTGCTTGGAGATCACACCACGCTGAGCGTCCTCCTCGGGGGACAGATCTGTATGCTTCCTACTCCTCCAGGAGTGCAAGGCTGGGGGAGCAGAGCTTCCCTCCCTTGCTCCTTATCCTCTGGGATGAGCCAGAGGTGCTGGCAGGGTCACTTCTGGGGAAGGGGACTGCAGGAAGGTCTAAAGCGTTGCTGGCAAGGGACACTTTGGGGGCGTGCGGAGTTCTCAGGGTCCCCCCGGGAGATGGGGCCGTTTCCCCGCGCATCCCTGCCGCCCAGGGATGGGGTACGGCGGGGCCGGGCGGGGCGGACAGGGGCGGGCCGGGGGCGGTCGGATGTCAGCCCCATAAAAGCTCGGTGCCGCGGACGGCCGGGGGCGCGGCGGCGGGATGCGGGCAGCGGTGGCGGTGTCGCTGTCGCTGTGCTGGCTCTGGGCGGCGGGGCACAGCCTGCCCCGGCTCCGCCTGTCCTACCGCGGTGAGCCGGGCCGGGGGCACCTGCTGCGGGACGGGGGGAGCTGTCCACGGAGGGGTGTCGGGTGCCGGGTGGGGACCTGGAGAGCCTCAGCTGCGGGCGCTGCACCCAAAATGCGGGAATTTTTTGGTGTGGTTGGTGGGCAAAATGTGCTGTGGGCTCGGGCTGGGCTGGGGTTTCCGTGGATGGCTGCCCGGCACCCTCAGCTCCCCACCCGGGACGTCGGGGCCCCCCGAGGAGAAGGAGGAGGAAGAGAGGTGTCGGGGACAGGGGATGTCCGCTGGCTCCGCGCCAGCCCCGCCGCTTCTCATGGGGGATCGTCTCCCACGCGGAGTGCAGGGAAACTGAGGCACGGCGGTGTTCTGGCCCCGGCACGCTCTGGCTCCTGCGCTGGGTGGGTGCTGCGGTGCCTGGGTGGTCCCCCGGAGTGGCGGGTGCTCAGCATCCTGCCCTCGGCTGGATGGGAGGGGTCTCTGGGCTGCAGCCTCCAAGTCCCGCCGCGCTGGGGTGCGGGTGCCGGGGCCCCTCGGGGGCTGCGGGGGCAGTGCTTGGTTTTAATTAAAACTCTCCTTGTGATCGTGCTCTGGCTCGCCGCATCCCCCGCTCTGCCAACCTAATCCATGGGCTGCTCCAGCCAAACTTGACAGAGCCAGGGGCTCCCCAATCTCCTCCCGGCCTCAAAGCAATGAACCTGCTCTAAAAAATGCAACATAAAATAAATTGCATAATGTATATCTTCCCCCTTCCTTCCCAGAAGGGGGGAAGACCTGGGCAGCCCAGCACTTCCAAAGCCTCGGGAGCTGCAGTGCCAGGGAAAGTTTGCTCCTCTGCTGCCTGGGCTAGGGGTTCCCGGCTCTGGCTGCATCCCTTGCTCGGTCCTGGGCTGGAGGTGACTCCAGGGGCTGCCTCTCTGTTGAAGGGGAAACTGAGGCACGCAGTGCCCCCTACCCCCGTACCCTGGGAACCAGGATGGCTCATGGCTCTGCCCCGTGATGCGATCCGGTGTCCTCAGGTTGGGTTTGGCAGCAGGATGAGGAGATTTGGGGTCTCAGCAGAGGTGAATCGTAGGGCTCAGGGTCTGGCGCGGTGTCTGATCCTCTCCAGCACAAAGTCCAGCCGTGCGGGGCCGTTTCCCAGGTGCGAGGAGCTGCCCGGGGCGGGGTTGAAGCTCCTCAGCCTCCCACGGGGATCGAGCCACCTTTAGAAGCTTATTTTATTTTTTTTCCCCCTTAAGCTGATTATTCCATTCGTCTTCCAAATTGGAAACAGAAACTGAAATTTCCCATGAAACAAATTCTGCCACCGCCTTCACCCCAGGGGAAGGAAAAAAAAAAAAGAAAATTTTAATTAAAGACATTAGAGCCTCTGAAATTAAAACCGTGGTGAGCTGAAGCTGTGTGTATAGAGCTCCTCGATCTGGGCTCTGCGTGGCTGGTGGCTCTGGCTGTGAGGTGACTTTGGGGAGTGGCAGGGACAAGCGTTGTGCTGCGGGTGCAGTGGTGGCCATGTACCCTGCTCTCTCTCTCTCTTCAAGCCACACTTTTCCTTTTGTTTGGACTACCAGCAGTGGCTCGGGTAAGAGGGGAAAGAGCACTTTTCTGTTGTGTGGACCAGAAGCACTGGCTGTGCTCTTTGCTGTTCCTCGCGAGGGACCCCCACTTTGGGGGTGGCTCCCGTGGGAGCCCCACCCTGGGTAAAGGTGTCCCAGGGATGGATGGGGCATAGCAAAGGGCTGCTCCCCGGGGAGTGGAAGAGGAAGGCGCCCTGGGCTGGTGTAACCCGAGGCGCAGGAGGAATTCGCCGGGTCTGGGGGAGAAGGGGAAGCCTTGCCTGAAACAATAAAAGGAGCCTGCCTACTTTGCCAGTCTTGTTTTGAGCTGGGAAAATATTATTGCTGAGCAAGAATAGAAGGAGACGACAGTGTTTTCCTGGGCTGGACCCGGCGACATGGGAGGACCTGATGCTGGGAGGACACAGGGAGGGGGGTCCTTCCCATGAAGATGGTGCCACTGGAGCTGTATCCTCTATGCCACTGGCAATAAAGTACTGGAATGCTTTGCCTGGGGAGGTGGTGGAATCCCCATCCCTGGATGTATTTAAAAAAAGACTGGATGTGGCACTTAGTGCTATGGTCTTGTTGAGGTGTTAGGGCATGTGTTGGACTCAATTATCTTGGAGGTCTCTTCCAACCTCATGATTCTGTGATCCTGTGATCATGAGTTAGGGCACTGGGGCTGCCCTTGGACAGGGACAGGGTGTGTGATGGGGTGAAGGTGTCTGTTGTTCTCTGCTGGGGGTGGACCTTGTCTCCCTTGCAGGGCCTAGAAGAGGCATTTCCCACCAGGATGGGGCATTGTGTTGCTGGCCACTTCCTTGCTGGGAGTGACAAATGTCCCCCCAGCAACAGCAGGACTTGGTACCCCAGTGTCATGACCTGTTGCAACTGGATTTGTCTCAGCACCACCTCCCCTCTCATGGGGACATGTGTGGGAGATGCTCGGGCTGGGTGTTTCCGTAGGGTCAGCAGCAGTGGCTGGCAGTCTTCCTGGCTGGAGGGTGTTTGGGGACAGAGCTGTGCTCATCAATGGTGCTTTGTCCTCCTCCTTCTCTGTCTGGCAGGCACAGTGGCCTGGGGTCAGGATGTGTTTTCAGAGCCCCGTGAAGCTGAGCCATTCCCTCTGGCCCTCTCTCCCTGGCAGCTGTGGCAGCTGTGTGGGCGCCACCGTGCTGGCTTGATGACCCTGAAAGTAATTTTCCCCTGGAAACCAGTTGAGCCACTGCCTCTATGTCATTGTCTCTGTGAGTGCCAATCCTCTTGGCATCCCACGAGATTCAAGCTTGGACTTGCTCTGGGGGCTTTGACTGTCAGACCCTGTTGCTTTGGGATGTGGTGTCCATCCCAGGGATGCCCCACGCTGGTGCCTCTCCCCAGGTGCCTTGTCTGTGCCATGGAGGAGCTGTTCCTGTCAGTGTGTTCTGGTGGCAGTGGCAGCAGTGGGCTTTGTGTGGCAGTTTCCCCATGGCACTGGCTGGGTGCCTGCCATTGTGTCCTTGGCTGGCACCCAGCAGGGACAGGACCTGCTTTCCACCCACGCTGTGTCCGTCTCGCCACCATCCCAGCTCTGCATGAGCCCAGCCTGGGGCTGATGGCACAGCCCAGCTTGCTGTGGCACGGCCACAGTAGGAGTCTGGGGTGCTTCAGCCAAACCTTGCTGAGGGTGGCAACCTCGCCTGGGACCCTGCTTCTTGTTGGCTCTGCAGCTTTGTCCTGGGCTGGCAGGGAGAGCAGCACTCCAGCCAGGTTGAGGCTGGGATGTCTCCATGCCTCCAGGAAGGGATGGAAATGGATGCTGCAGTCTGGAGTGGCTGTGAGCAGCTCTGCTAACTCCAGGACAGCTCCATGATACTCAGAGGCTCAGAGGAACCCTTAGGGTTGGGATGGCTTCTGCTGATGCTTTCATCTCTTCCTGGCAGAGCTTTTAGGCACCAACCGCTCCATCCTCTTCTTTGGTCACCGCGGCTTCCTGGGCTTCCGCTCCCTCTACCTGGACGAGTACCGTGACAGGCTCTTCATCGGGGGGAAGGATGTGCTCTACTCCCTACTCCTGGATGGGGCCAGTGCAGATGCCAAGGAGGTGAGCTGGGTGCTGCTGAGCATCCTGGGGTGTTTGTCCCCACCCTGGCCCCTGTGGACCTGTCGGTGCCCAACTGAGCTGGGCAAAGTCACCCTGAAACAAGACCTGTCCTGGGGACGGCCTCATTTCAAGTGCCTCAAAATTATTCCATAAACTTGTAGTGCCTGGCAAGGGCAGGCTGGCTGTGGTGGCTGGAGGGAAATTAGCTGGCAATTAGTAATGATCATCAGCCTAGGAGGCTGGTGGTGCAGCTCACCTGGGATTCCTGGGTACTGAGCATTGCTTTGGACCCAACTCTTCAAAAAACTGCCATTGGGAGATCAAGTGCTGCCCATTCCCATGTGGGCATCCTCTTCACTGGCCAAATATTCAGTGGAAAGCCTGCAGACACAAGGAGCTAAAGGGATCCGTCACTGCAAGAAGTTGTGCCAGGATTCACCTGGCAAAACCTCCAGATCTCTCCTGGTTCCTTGGTGGCAGAGATGATGGATGAGAATGATGGTGCTGGGTGGTGGCTCCCCTCCTCTTTCACCCTCTCCACTTTGTGTTTTTCAAGCACAGCTCTGGGCTGTTTCTAGCTGAAGAAAGAGGAGGAGGAAATGAAGTGCCCCTTGGCGTGTTGGGTCACTGCAGTGGGGTCAAGGGCTTGTGTACCCAAGCTGCCCTTGGTCTGAGAGCTGCTAAAGGCTGTGGGGGCATGGACTCCATCACTCCTGCTGTCCCCTGGGCACCCTTTCCCCAGGCCACTCATGAGCCCACCCCCTTCCAGGCCAGCTCCAGCCATCCCTCGCATGACCAGCCAAATCCAGCCCAGTCATGGGCTGTGACTGCCAGGGTGAATTTCCCCAGGAGGAAGGGTCCTGCTTGGGATTGTAGAGTAGGAGTCCTGGGCTGGGTGGGCTCCAGGGAGCTGTGGTCCCTCCCTCTGTCCCTCTCTCCCTCCCCTTGCCATTGACAGCCTGGGGATGTGGATTTGCATGGCTGGCTCCCTGCTGTCCCCTCCCTGCTCCAACAGACTCTTTGTGTTCCAGATCTATTGGCCACCCCGCCCTGGGCAGACGGAGGAGTGTTTTCAGAAGGGGAAGGACCCAGGGGTGAGTCTCTCCTCATGTGTGCTCTGCTTTGAGCTGGGAGGGGTCCCCTTCTGCCAGATGGCTCCCCCCATGTTGGGGATGTATGGATGTGTCACGTCACCTGTCAGGGATGGCCCTGGGGCTCAGGGGCCAGTTGGTGCAAGGGGGAAACTGAGGCAGGGAGTCTGTGGCCAATCCTGGCCATTCAAGAGGCTTGCTCCAGGCTCTGGAAATCCTGTCTCAATTTCTCTGCTCAGCCCTGTGGCCACAGAGTGGTGGCCAGTGTGTCCCAATGTGGCTGCATGAGCAGGCAAGGGTAACTGGGCTCTGGGACCAGAGCTTGGAGGGACCAGAACCCCCATGCTGTGCTCCAGACCCCAGCAACACTGCCTGGCCCATCCTGGCTGTCCCCAATGGTGAGAAATCTGTAACTGGCTCAGGTTTGGTGACCTCGTTCCCTAAACCTTACCCCTCTCTGCATCCCCCTGCCCCGATATAAAACAGGACTGTGGCAGGGAGAAAGTCCCCAAGGCTCCCCTGACCCAGACAAATTGCTCCCAGGAGTCCCTGTTCTGCTCTCTGTGTTTATTTTACCAGCTCTCACCGACAGATCCAAGACAGGCCAGGCTCAACTTTTTATTTTTCTTGAACATATATTTTTTTCCACTTGCTATTTTAGAGGCTCTTTGCAAAGGGAAAATAAACAGTAGGAGGCTGGGAACCCCCGGGGCGGCTCGGCAGCGGTGTTCCCAGCAGAGGAGGGGCCTCACATCCCGCTGTGGAGGGGACAATGGAGGGCAGGCAGGGCTGGAGCTGGCCAGGAGGGGCTGCCAAGCTAATGGAGGAGAAGGATGGGAGCCCTTTTCCAATGGAAACTGCCAGGAGAGAATGCACAAAGCCAGAGGTGGCAGGTCTCCAGTCCTGGGAATGTCATTGCTGCTGTCTCCCAGAGAAGGGGACAGTTCCAGACAGCAGCAACCAAGGCTGTTCTGGAGGCAGCCCAGGATGCCTGTGGGTCTCTGTCTCTGTCTCCACTGTTTCCTCCTTTTGTTTCATCCCTGGCGTAAGCAGGAACATGATGGGGAAGGATGTCCCTGCATCTGGTCACGTCCTGGGCACCAGGGGTTTGGGGCAGGGTTTGGAGCTTGCAGGGCAGGTGATGTTGCTCCCCTGGCTAGCATGGACTGTGTGACAGGGTGAGTGCACAGGTGCCTGTGGGCAGGAGATGCTCAGGTGGCAACTGGATCCCGTGTGGTTCCCCTGGGATGCTTTTGGCAGCAGAAGGACCAGTAAAAAGCCCTGTCGTTTAGCAGTGGGCTGGGGTCCACCCAGATGAAGTCCATACAAGCCCTGTCAGTGGGCACAAGCTGCCACCCCAGATCCCTGGCACCAGGCTGGAGGCAGGGAGCCTGAGTGGAGCCCAGGGAGCCAGGGCTGGGGCTCACCCACTGCCCTAGGGCCCCAGGCAGAGGCAGGGAGCTGGGGGTGGGCAAAGCGCCAATACCCGGTGACCTTTCCTCTGCCCTGCTGTCCCCCCAGACTGACTGTGCCAACTATGTCCGTGTGCTGCATCCCTACAACCGGACACACCTGCTGGCCTGCGGGACAGGCGCCTTCCACCCCATGTGCACCTTCATCTACGTGGGGCACCGTGGTGAGGTAGGGCAGCATCCCCAGCAGGACACCCCTGGAATGTAGATCCCCATTGCCTCTCTCCCGAGGGGCCTTGGAACTACATGGGGATGCTGGATGTGCAGTTTGTTCTAACCTAAGTACTGGTGAGGGGGAGTGTCAGGAAACAGCTCTCTGTTGTCCCTTTGTCCTTCTGCTACCCCATGTCCAGCTTTCCCAGCTGTCTGGCCTGGGATCCCCTTTATAGACATGTCCCCAGGGGCTGGTGTCCTGCCAGGGGCTGAGGCGGGGGTGGCATTTTCTCCTCTCCCAGCTCACTGCTCATAAATCAAGTTGGCTGGGGTGGAATGTCAGGACACCCCTCAGAGCCTTCCCCACAGCCTGGCCCTGTCTGGGCTGCAGGAGCCCTGTCTGTACCATGATGACTCTGATCAGGCAGATGGGCAAGCAACAGGCGGGTCCCCTTTGGCTCCTGCACACCCTCATGGGATCAGTCTTGCCTCAAAAAGCATGGATCCTGCTTCCAGATGGTTCTTTGGGTGCATGGAGTAAGGTGCAAGCTGGGCAGGGACCAGAGCTGGCCCCTGCATGCCTGGGCACAGCCCGGGGCTCACCTGCTGCTCCCCTCCCCAGCACACCTTCAGCCTGGACCCTGCCAGCGTGGACACCGGCCGGGGCAGGTGCCCGCACGAGCCCAGCCGTGATTTTGCCAGCACCGTCATCGGTGAGTTGTCCTCCCCAGGATCTGGGAGCCTCTGGGGTGTGTCCTGGGGATGGTGCCCGTGACAGCCAGCGTGTGTTTTTTTGCAGGTGGAGAGCTGTACGCCGGCCTCACGGCAGATTTCCTGGGACGCGATCCCGGTGTTTTCCGCAGCATGGGGACCCGCTCCGCCCTGCGCACGGAGGTGGACCAGCGCTTACTCAATGGTAACACCTTCCCTCTGCCCCTCTGCTAATGCCAGGGACCACGAACCTCGTGGTGGCCAGAGCATCTGTGGCCGTGGCGCAGCATCCCTCATGCCAGCTAAGAGCAGGGAAAGGCACCAGGGCAGCAGGGTCTGGGGGTGGACCTGGCTGACATCCAGTCCCAGCATGGACTGCGGGTCTGGAGGAGCTGGCTGTGACCTCTCTCACTTAACATGGCTGGCTCTTGCTTGTAGATCCCAAATTTGTGGCAGCCCACTTGATCCCAGACAACGATGACCGGGACAATGACAAAGCCTATTTCTTCTTCACGGAGAAGGTGGTGGAGGCAGACAGCAAGGAGCACGCCATTGTCAGCCGTGTGGGGCGTGTCTGCGTGGTAAGATGCTGGTGGGGACTGTGGGGGACAGGGATGCATCAAGTCACAGCAGTGGCCCTGATACTCCCTGTCCCTGCAGAATGATGTTGGTGGCCAGAGGGTGCTGGTCAATAAGTGGAGTACCTTCAACAAGGCCCGGCTGGTGTGCTCTGTCCCTGGCCCTGGTGGCATCGACACCTACTTTGATGAGCTGGGTAAGGTGTGCACGGAGCTGTATCTCACTGGGGCAAGTCACTTAGCTTGGATTTCAGGAAAAAACCCATGTTTTCATTTCCAGAGGATGTCTTCTTGCTGAGGACAAAGGATGGGAAGAGCCCGGAGATCTATGCCCTTTTCAGCACTGTCAGGTTGGTGGTCCAGCTCCAGCCTCTGGGGACATCCAGCTGCAGCTGCTCATGACCTGCCCTGTCACTGTCACCAAGGGCTGCTGGCTGCTCCCCTGGTCTTTCGGGGATGTTGGTGCTCCCACTGCCAACAATGTCAAGCACAGCTCTGCTCAACCCAGTCTCCGTCCCGTTGCAGCCATGTTTTCCGGGGCTCTGCTGTCTGTGTGTACCGCATGGCCGACATCCGGGAGGTCTTCAACGGGCCCTTTGCCCACCGAGAGAGCCCCCATCACCAGTGGGGTGCCTACGAGGGCAGGGTGCCCTACCCACGGCCAGGCGTGGTGAGTGACTCCCTGGAGCCCCAGGTCCCCTGCTCCTCCAACTGCTCTTCTGGGGTGGTGATGGAGCCATCCCCCATCTTCTCACCTGCTGGAGACATCAGCTGATGGTTTGCCAAGGTCAGGCAAAGGGGTGGAAAAGAGGATTCCAGCCTGGAATGCAGAAAGGGACCCAGAACAGCTCTGAGGTGGAGGGGGAAGGAGTGATGGGTGCTGGGGTGGCTGAGCTGAGCTGGTCCCCTCTTGTCCCTGCAGTGTCCCAGCAAGACCACCAACCAGCCCCGGCGGCAGTACAGCTCCACCAAGGCCTTCCCTGACGAGGTGCTGCACTTTGCCCGTGCTCACCCCCTCATGTACAAGCCCGTGCACCCCCGGCACCGCCGGCCCCTCCTGGTGAAGACTGACCTGCCCCACCGGCTGCGCCAGCTCGTGGTGGACAGGGTGGAGGCTGAGGACGGGCAGCATGACATCCTCTTCCTTGGCACAGGTGAGCAGCAGGTGCAGAGTGCAGGAAGGAGCTGCAGAGCTGGGGGTCCCAGTGGGCACCCCCCTGGGCTGTGTGATGCAGGGTGCTCACACCTCCATCCTCCTCGGCCCACAGATGCTGGCTTGGTGCTGAAGGTGGTGGTCATGCAGAAGACAAGCCCAGCCATGACTGAAGAAATCATCCTGGAGGAGTTGCAGGTTTTTAAGGTGACATTTACTGCCCCACTTTCAAGTAAGGGACAGTGGGGTAGGCTCAGGTTGGGGACACGTGGGAATGGAGGCTGAGAGCTGTCACTGCATTGTTGGTCACTGGAAGGTTTCAGGGTTGTGAGGGCAGAGGGTGGCTGGGGGTGTTTTGACACTCTCAAAGTATTCCTGATGCTCTGCCAAGGCCTGGTATCTCTGAATGAGCTGGGCTGTCTATGGTGAGAATTATGCCAGCCTGATGTCTTCTACCCTCCCCTACAGATGCCTGTGCCCATCACGCAGATGGAGATCTCAGTCAAGCGTGTGAGTACAGACACGGCTCGGCCACGGGGCTGGGGACAGGGCAGGTGACCAGCTGTGGTCACCAGCCTCTTAAAGCCATGTGATGCTTGCCCTGGGATGCCCTGGCTGGGCCCCCAGGCACCAAGCCTATGGGGGTTGCCAACATCACCACTTTGGTGCTGTTCCCCCAGCAAACGCTCTACGTGGGCTCCAGCCTAGGGGTGGCCCAAGTACGGCTGCACCAGTGCGAGTCCTATGGCAGTGCTTGTGCCGAGTGCTGCCTGGCCAGGGATCCCTACTGTGCCTGGGATGGCACCGCCTGCACCCACTACCAGCCCTCTGGGAAGCGCCGCCAGCGCCGCCACGGCAACCCTGCACACCAGTGTCTGGACCAGAACCTGACTGGTGAGAGACTGCGGGGCCCACAGGGCTGAGGGGCTCCTCCAGATGCCCCTAGCACACAGAGGGGCTTGTGGTCATTCCACGTGGGCACCATTATCTGTCCATCTCATAGACCAGGGCATACCCCAAGAGAAGGTGGGTGCTGCTGGGGCTGGGGCTGGGTCTGGCCACTGGGAGAGAAGGGGATGAAACCACACAGTGGCCAAGAGGGGCTGACACCCCTCTTGGCTGGCTCTGCACCCCCTGTGAACCTCTGCCTGTCTTTGCCCTAGTGGATGATTTTAAGAGCGTTGAGGAGAAGGTGCTTTATGGGGCAGAGGACAACAGCACCTTCCTGGAGTGTGTGCCCCGGTCCCCGCAGGCCAGCGTGCAGTGGTTTGTCCAGAGGCCCCCTGACGAGCAGCGGGATGAGGTGAGGCTTCCTTGCACCTGCTCCCCTTGTGGGGACACGGGAAGGATGTGGGGCCATACCCGGACCCTCCCAACCTCACGGTGGCCGACAGGTGAAGACGGACGAGCGGATCCTGCAGACGGAGCATGGGCTGCTTTTCCGCAAGCTGCACCGGCACGACGCCGGCATCTACTACTGCAAAACGCTGGAGCACGGCTTCACCCAGACGGTGGCCAAGACCGCCCTGGAGGTGATCACCAGCGAGCAGCTGGCACACACCTTCCCCCGGGGGCGAGGGGAGGAACTCCCACACCTGCTCTGCTCCGAGCCCCGGCTGGTGCCACAGGCTCCCAAAACGTGGTTCAAGGACATCATGCACCTCATCAGCTCCCAAAACCCGCGGCGGGTGGAGGAGTACTGTGCCCGCCTCTGGTGCAGCAGCCGTCCCCACCACCGCAAGAGCAAAGTGGCCCAGGCCAAGCTGGCCCTGGCTGGGGTGGATGTGGCCAAGAAGGGACGAACAGCCAAACCCCACAGCGAGAGGAACCGCGTGCCCCGGCAAGCACCGGCCACTTAGAGGGGGCAGAGTAATGGACCTGGGGCACCTGTGGGCAAACACCAGCTCCCTGGGGGCCTCATGCTCTGGTGGGTGGCTTGCAGTACTGCCAGCCTGGTCCCCCTGGCTGGTGGGGATTGGCAGGTCCCTGTCACCCTCAGTGGCTGCAGGGTCACCTCACAAACAGGTGGTGAGGTGGGACACGTTGGCCTCCCCTTGCTCTTGCAGGTGATGTAGCAGGTGGGGGCTGTAGTCTCTGGGTGGGCTGGGGCACAGTGGCACGGTGCCACCCAGGCCATGCTGTCACCCAGATCCTAGCTGGATCCCTCCATGAATATTGGGACCATGTGTGGTGCCATGAGGAGCGGTTGATGGCTCCAGGTTCTTTCCACACCAGCACAGAGCCTGGGGAAGATGATGCCCACTCATATGGGGGGGAAAGCCCAGCATAATCCCAAAAAGCCTCTGTGTGCAGGAAAAACCCAGTCACCTGCTCTGCCTGGGAACCTGTGCTGTGCTGTGCCACCCAGGATATATCCTGGAGGACAGGGCTCCTCCCTACCTTCCCTTGGCACTGGGACACAGTCAGCAGTGCCAGCCTGCTCCTGGGTGCAGCTCCCCACTCCCCCTCTGTCCGCCCCACAGCCACAGTTTTAGGGCTGGACAAGGGTTGGGGAGAGAAAGCAAACAGCTGCGGGCAGGTTAGACCTGTTCCTGGGTAAACACTGGGAGAGGCACTAATGCCACCACTGTCACTGTGCCCAGGTGGGAGCAGGGACAGGCAGAAGGCAGCCCCAGCAGAGTTTAGGGGGGCTCCTGCTGGCTGGTGGTTTCTGCTGGCTGGTGGCCCCGCAGGGCTGGGTGGGACATGGCTGGTTTGGGTGGGCTCCTGCTGCCTGGTGGATCTAAACCAGCACCCAGGGTGTCCCCTAAACACAGAAGTTGGGGGTAGGTGCATGGAGGGCACCTCCAGGCTGCCAGCAAGGTGTTTCTTGCTTTCCTCACCCGACATGAGCTCACTCATGGTCAGCCCGGGGTGATAAAGATCTGCCCCTTCCTGAGGCAGGGCAGCCCCACACAATGGTGTGAACTGCAGCCCCGCCAGGACGGGCATTGTTCAGAGCTGGAGGAACGGGAAAGAAAAATAATAATAATAATAATAATAATTAAAAGGCCCTAAATAGCTCAGACAAAGCCAGGTGGTGATATCATCTCTCCTCCCTGTGTGTGTTTGTGCTGCAGCGGCTCCTCGGGAGCAAAGTCCTTCGGCAGCACTGCCCCATGGAGATGGGTTGGGGGTCCTGGCCCCCTTCTCCAGCTCCCTGTCCCACCTCTCCTGCAAACTCCGTGTGTCTCCTGGGATGGGAGAGCTTTGGTGGGGCTGGCAGGCTGGGACATGTCCTGCAGGGAGGGGTGTGGGGCTGGTAGTGCTGATTTATGGAGCCTGATGGGTGCAAGACCTGAGCACGTGAATTTGGATAATCGTAGGCCTGGAGGGCACAGGAGAACAACAGCCAACAAGCAGAGACAAGGAGGGACCTGGGTGAAAAGCCAGAAATGAGACAGGAGTCTGATTCCTCAGGGCCCGGATTAAACAGCTCTGCAGTGCCTGGACTGACCCGTGCCTGCACCCTTCTGCCTCTGAGTGACCCCTGTGCTCCACAGTGCAGGGGCTGGGCTGCCCATTTTGGGGCAGGCAGCAAGAGAGGGCTCTGCTGTGTATGGGACCTGACCCTGAAGTGAACTGTGACAGCCTGAAGGTGGCACCAGGGCCAGCAGTGCTTCAACTTGAGCAGGAACAGAGACCAGATTGAAACAGTGCCCCAAAGAGTCCCTCCTTTTGGGGGGACTTTGTCCCTGTTCCCTGTAAATCTCCGAGCTGGCTGAGCCTCGTCCTCCTGGGTAGATTTACCACTAAGGATGGAGCAGGAGAGACTTTGGCAGGTCTGCACACAGCATTCTGCAGGCTTCCAGCTTTGTTTCTGGTGATCACCAGCCACCTGGGGCAACCTGTGTCCCTAGAAACTTCCAGGGGCTGCACACAACCATGAACACCCTCGTGCACCTGGAGGGTGGAAGGAGATACCATCACTGGGCAGACCCAGCACAGTGCACCTTGGTTTCTGCAGAGGGAGCTGAGTCCTACCTGTGCTTGGCACTGTCCCAAGGGCAGGAGTGGGGTGAGGGCAGTGCTTGGGGCCGGGGCGTGCGTGGGAACGGCCACAGAACAAAGCCGTGGAGGGGGGACAGGCCCAGCCGCCCGTCCCGCTCCTATTTTTATCCCACTTCCTAAGGAAGTGCAGCGCAGGGGCGCACGCTGGCCCTGGGAGCCTCCCAGCCTCCGAGGCAGCCAAAGTGGAGCTGCTGGCCAGGTCAGGGCTGGCCCCAGCCTCACCAGCCGCCCCCACACCTCGACACACAATCACAGAATTGATGGGGCTGGAGAGACCCCTGAGACCATCGAGCCCAACCTATGACCCAACACCACTGTGTCCCCCAGACCATGGCACTGGGTGCCACAGCCAGCCTTTCCTTGAACCCACCAGGGACAGCAACTCCACATCTCCCTGGGCAGCTCGTTCCAATGTCTGATCACCCTTGCTGTGAAGAAATTCCTCATGATGTCCAACCCGAACCTCCCCTGTTGCAGCTTAAGACTGTGTCCCTCTCATCCTGTCTTTAGTTGCTTGGCAGGACAGGCTGGGCAGCACTGCCCCTCACTGCAGCCCCCATCGACAGGGCACCCCGGGCTGCTGAGCCTGAGCCCCATCTTCATCATCATCATCAACTCCACCATCCCCAAACAACCCCACAGACAAGCAAAAGAACAGAACCCCACCACGAAGATGCACCCACGTTATTATTCTCGCTATTTCTTCCCACCCAACACGCGCATTCCCAGAGACCCTGCTGGGAGCACCATGGAACAGCGCCGGGTGCTGCCGATCCCGGCAGAGGCCACTGCCCTCAGCAGCGCTGGGAAGGGTTACAAGGAGCAGATCGTCCTTGAAGGCACAGGGGCAGCACTAAACAAGTATTCAAGCATCACAGTGTCTAGAGAATTACAGGCACAAAGTTCACGAGCATGTGCCATTAGCTGAATTCCCCGGACATTAAAGGGAAGCAGCAGCACACACTGAGGAAAGGGAGAGAAGAAAGGCTGGAAATCAGTCGCTTGAAAACATGAAGGAACGAAATGTGACAAAACCTGTGGTTTTAGAGTGTGAAAAATGAAGTTCACCTTTTTGCTAGGATTTAAAATGTTTAATAAAAGACAATAAAGACAAGACAATAAAGCAAAATACACGGTCAGGGTATCTCTGGCCAAGAGCCCACCTGTCCCATAGAACCCACCCCTTAAATATGGATATTTGAAGTTTTCTAAGAACTTATTTCCATGTTTCTGGGAACTGCTTTGCATGGCCACTCCTTGGTTCTGCCTTTTTAGAGCATGCGTGTTTCTTGGCTGTGGTTTTAATTAATTTTTCTTATCAGTTTTAATTTGGGCCTTGGTCTATAATTTCTGCAGCTGGTCAGTGCTGGTAGCTGGGATAGCAGCAGCAGATTCTCCATGGCAGCAGCAGGGTCTGCACTGGCTGTTACCCTGACCAGGCAGTCAGTCCACTCACTACAAAGACACTTTATCAATTTACTTTACTCCTAGAGAAAACCATATCTTTAAATCCATTTCCATATTACACATTTAATATCTACTCTGTATGGGTACAAAAAGAAAGGAACAAAACCAATGCCATAATACATATTTATTTGTACAACACTCATCTGAACATTTGCGAAAAGCCAACTTTATAACACGCGTTTATAACACAGAGGCGGTACACCCTGGAGCTGCATCCTTCGTGCCCGCGCTAGGCCAGAAGAGAAGAACACCGCGGCGTTTTCCAGAGGAATTCCCGTTTTCCCGGGAACGCCGCGGCCTGCCCGGGCCCGTGCGCGCCCCCGGCTGCGCGTGCCCGCGTGCCGCGGCGGCGTGACGTCACTGCGCGCGATGACGCACAAGGGCGAGCGACGGCGGGCGCCGCAGGCGG
>VZTB01000128.1:176195-268658 GCA_013397245.1 Thryothorus ludovicianus
AGGGGGTGGGATTTGTAGTGTATAGGGGGGGTCTGGGAATGGGAGGTGAAGTGGTAAATTTTGGGGGGGGCTGCGCATGTGGGGTGTGCAGGTGAAATTTGGGGGGGCTGCGGCTGTGGGTGCACAACGGGAGTTCTGTGGAGGTGAGATGTGGGGTGCAGACCTAGAGTAGGACGGAGCAGGAGGGCAGAAACGGTGCTGAAGAGGCCGGCATGGAGAAACTGGGAGCAGGACGGTCACAGGTGTCCCCTTCCTGCTGCCTCGAAAGTGGATTCTGCGGGGGAGTCCTGAAGTTGTTTCCTGGGTTGGGATTTCAGGGCCAATGCTGGTGTTGGCTGGGGCACTGTCAGAAATGTTGTTTTATCCCTCTGAGTCTCTGTAGTGTGGAATGGGGTTGTCCTGTGGAAGGCTGAGAGCAGCTCTCTAGGATGGGGTGCTGAGTTTTTGGGGCTGTGGGTGAATAAATTTGATCTCTGGAATTACACTTGTCTCTTGCACTCCACAAAGGATTCTGTCTGTTATTGGTGTCCTAGTCACCCCCAGTTTTGTTGCTCTTTATTATCTTTACTGGTACTTGGAAAATGCAGAAATCATTCCATCCTGTCCTTCATTGTGGCAAAAAGTCCCAGGACATGGTTTGGATCCTCCCAGCTGGGAGGGAAGACAGTTTGCTTGGGAGACAATCTGTCTGGGCAGAGGCAGGTTTTTTTGGGATATGTGGCAGCTGGGACAGATGTTAGGAGTGACCCATGTGGTGTTCCCAGCTTTCAGCACCACCCACAAGCTGAGTATCTTCCCACTGGCTCTTGCAGCTTTCTCCCTGTCGAAGTCTCTGGGTGCTGTAGTGGTCAGGAAGGGTTGGTGGATCCAGGTTTGGGCTGGCTGCTGGGTGGGGAGGAGAGTCCAGGCTGCTGGCAGAGTGTTGTGTGAGCAGAATGGATACCAGCCAGCCCATATAATTTGAGATGAGTGTTTGAGTGTCCCAGGAGAGGTGTCGGCAGCAGGACTGTGCCTTTTGTGGATGCTGAGATATTACAGAATACTGGAATAGTCAGAGAAAAAAGAGGGGTTGGAAGGGACCAGGAAGGTGATGGGGTTTGGTGTGATGGCCTTGCTTCCCACTGGTTTGGAGCATGTTATTTCCACAGCATATTTCTTCTCACTGACAATTTTGTAAGAAATACAGTGTTTTCTGCTAAATTAATAAAGACTTTTTTGCTTCCAGGAGTTTCCTTCCTGTTTTAATCATTTTAACTTTGATGTAGAATCCCTTGGGCTCTTCTTAATTGAGCCACATACATCAGGGTCTTTAAATCCATTGCTTACAGGACTGTTTCTCAGGATTTAATCCTTCTTATTGGTATTCCCTGGACTTCCTCCCAGGCTTTCAGCAGCCTTTATAAGGGAGCTAAAAAAGCAGATTTGTTATTCCAGTCTCGAACTCACTAACTCCACGTGCAGAGTGACTGCCTTTGCTTCAGCATCATAGTGGCAGCTGCTGCTCATCTGCTGATGTCTGATAATCCTTTCTTGCTGTTGTCTCTGTATCTCTGGCTATGTCCTCCTGAATTTTGCAGTCACTGGAGACAGGCTGTTGGATTTGGTTTCCCCAAAGAGACAGGGAGATGAAGACAAGCCTTTCAGCCCTCGGACTTCCCTGCAGCCCTGTTGCTGTGATCTGGATTTCCCCTTGCTGGCTTTCACTAACACGAACAGAAATGATATTTTTTTAAAATACCCTGTGATATCTTCAGCCATTTTTCTCTCCGTGTGTCATTTAGGGGCTCCCTGCTGCTGCTGCTCACTTGGCAGGCCATCTGCAGTGGGTCAGGATGCACTGTGCTCTGGCAGGAAAGAGTTGGTTCAGATCCTCTTGAGGAAGAGGGTGATCAGTGGGGATGGAGGGGTGAAGGGAGCACCTCTGGGCTCAACAGCCCCACTGCTGGGCTTGGTGTGATGCTGGTGCCACTCTGCTCTGGATTTTCTGTCTGTGCTCTGGCCTGGGACATGGGGGACTCTCAGGAGATGATGACAGCAGATTTCTTCTCTGCTGTCTTAGCCCGAAGTAACCTGTTGGTTTTGTTCCTTTCAGGTCTTTTTACACTCCTGGTTGAAGATTTTGGTAAGTCCTAGAAAGCTTTCTGAGAAGTTGGTTTTGTGATATTATTCTGTCTTTTCTGGTGAGCCTTACACCAGCTTCTCTCTTTTGTCTGCAGGGGTCAAGGGAGTGCAGGTTGAGGAGATTTATGATCTGCAGAGCAAATGCCAAGGGTGAGTCAGAGGCCTGAGAGTGCGAGTTTTGCTAAGCAGAACGGTCTGTGGGCCTGGGAACTCATCACCAGGTGTTCAGAGGGGCCCGTGTGAGCTTGCCTGTCTTGGAGGTCAGAGCTGTGAGTAATGGACCAGAAGGGCTTCATCAGGTTTGGGGCAGGTGGGGGACATCCTTCAAGGGATTCATCTCCCTTTCACTTTGGAGAGGTGGTGTGGTTGCAGTGAGCTTTCTCCCTGTCCTGGTGCTGTTAAAAGGCTTGGAGGCTGTTGCTTCTTAAAAGTCACTGCTGAATTCCTCCCAAGAATGAATCCAAGGTAAAAGGAGGGTCAGGAGGGAATTTACCATTACTTTATCTTTGTCTCTTCAGACTTGTCAAACCCCAAAGTTTTCAAGCCTGATTGTTGGCTGAGCCTGGAGCATCAGCACAGAAATGTCCTCAGTAGTGTTGGGCTGGGGGGATTGTGCCAGGGATGGTCACTTCCAGAAAGATGGCACTGGCTGTTCTGCTATTCCTCCCTTTTTGCCTGTGAAACAGCAGGTTTCTGATGCTGGGCAGAGCAGCCCCACTGGTGTGGCTGATGCAGAGCCCTGCAGCTGCTGCTCTCTCCCTGCAGCCCCGTGTACGGGTTCATCTTCCTGTTCAAGTGGATTGAGGAGCGCCGCTCCCGCAGGAAGGTCTCCACGCTGGTGGATGAGACGTCAGTGATCGATGATGACATCGTCAATAACATGTTCTTTGCTCACCAGGTAGGCTCCAGGCAGGGGCAAAGTGTGTGGGGGGTGTTTTCTGTGACATCTCAGGGGAGCAGTGTGGTACTGAGAGGCTGCACTGGCCTTGCAGGTCATGAAGACAGCTCCTCTTTCCTGGGAGTGTCTTCCCTGAGCTCCAGGTTGGAGGGAGTCCAGTGAGGGCTGAGAGACTGTGGCTTGCACTGTGAGCAGATGCTCATGGGGCATGGTGGGGTTCACTCAGTGCTACTGACTTCCCTCCTTCCTGTGAGAGCTGAGCTCAGGTCACTGCTCTCACAAGTGCTGATATTTTGTAGTATACTATAATTTGTTACTGAACTGATGTTCTTTCATCAGTGCTTTCAGTTGATTGTTGTTAACTCTGAGGGGTTGTTGAAAGGCTGCCTTTTTCCTGCTGGTTAAATTTATCTTTGTGTTACTCTCCAGCTGATCCCCAATTCCTGTGCCACCCATGCCCTGCTGAGCGTCCTCCTGAACTGCAACAATGTTGACCTGGGCCCCACGCTGAGCCGCATGAAGGATTTCACCAAAGGCTTCAGCCCTGAGGTAGGGGCAGGGTCGCTCCGGGCTGTTGCAGGGGTGGCACAGGTGACATTTTGCTCCCCTCTTGGGATGATGCTCTTAATAAGCTGGTTCCTTCCCTGCCCTCTGTGGCTGCACACTGCAGCAGGATTGCCTTTTCTATCGTTTTTCTGCCTTGCCTTGCTCAGAGCCTTGGTCCCCTTTAGGCTGGGTACAGCTCTGAGTCTTCTGTCACATTACTCCCTGTAATCAAAAGTCCTCTCTCCTCCTTTCAGACCTATTGTGAAGTCTGTTTTTCTCCAGCTGTAATTTATTCAGTAGAAATTGTGTGCTTTTTCCATCTTGGACTTTACCTGTAACTCAGAAGAGTAGAGGATATGCCTGAGGGTTTCTGTCCTGGTCCTGTGTGTAGATGGAGGGAGGCAGTGGGAAGGTGAAGCATTTTGTTGGTTCCTTGTCACTGCTCAGCTGTTCTCCTCTCTTGCTGCTCTCTGCAGAGCAAAGGCTATGCCATTGGCAACGCCCCGGAGCTGGCCAAGGCCCACAACAGCCATGCCAGGTGAGTGAGGAGTGTCTGCAGCTGCCTCTCTGGAGGAGGCAGACCCTCCATGACCCCTGTCCCTCGCAGGCCGGAGCCGCGGCACTTGCCGGAGAAGCAGAACGGGATCAGCGCCGTGCGGACCATGGAGGCTTTTCATTTTGTCAGCTACGTTCCCATCAAGGGACGGCTCTTCGAGCTGGATGGGCTGAAGGTCTATCCCATTGACCACGGTAAGAGCCCACCTGTCCCTGCTTGCTGACACATGTCAATAGCACCCTGCTGTGTCCAAATGTATTGGTTTTCATTGCCTTTTAGTGTTCACTGGTGTTAATGGAGAATCACTCCAATGGCTCCCAGATTTGTCCTGAGTTTTGACCCCTAATTTTGGAGCCTGTGTGATGGGGACTGTACCTAGAAAGCAGTTATTTCTAAATGCATTGTTTTTGTTTTTCCAGCCTTGTCATTTTCCTCCTCAGTTGCTCAGGGCCATGAGATCCCTCAGCTCTGAAATAACTTCATATAGCAAGGAGAATTTATTTCCTTACTCTTTCCTTGTGCCAAATAACCACTGTGTGTTGAGGCAGCCAGTCTAAACAGATCCCACTGGGCTGCCTGGGTTACTCCCTTCTCTTACAACTTGACCCCTCAGTTCTGTCTTTCAGGCAGTTATTTATCCCTGCCAGGTTTCTGTCTGGCAGCCCCTTTGGTAAGGTACCCACTTCATGTACTTGGTTTACTTAATCTTGGCTTGCTTTGCTAAGTCCAGCTGTGTCCTCTTGTCACAGGGCCATGGGCAGACGACGAGGAATGGACGGACAAAGCCAGGAGAGTGATCATGGAGCGCATTGGCCTGGCCACTGCAGGGTAACATCCTGGCCCGTGGGGCAAGCACTGGCCCCTTGCCATATTCCCTTGGATTAGTTGTACTGTGGTTTCTGAGTGGTGGGTTATGGAAGCGGGGGTGGAGGTTGCCTATGGAGAGGTGCAGGTAGCTCTGCCCCTTGTCCTTTCTTGCCTGCAGAGCATGCAGAGAAGCTGCATTCCCTGTATGATGCAGAGTCCCTGCAAATGCTGCACAGAGTTAAGAGTGGCCTGGTTAGGTCCCTGTTAGGAGATGGAGTGGTGCTTCTGGTCTTGAGCTGGGCCTCTGGAAGCTTGGGCATGACGGTGCCAGCACTGGCACAGGTTGCCTAAAGATGTTGTGGAATCTCCATGTCTGGAGATACTCAGAAGCTGTCTGGATGTTGTCCTGGTGACCAGCTCTGGGTGATACTGCTGGGACTGGAACAGATGACTCTTAGAGGTCTCTTCCCACCTCAGCCAACCCATGACTCTGAGAGTGTTTTGTGTGGTAGCTGAAGCAACCTTGTACTGCTTCATCAGCTGCTGTGAAGTTGACTTGGTTTTGGGGAGAAGCCTTGGGAGTGTTGGTGTTAAATGCCTGGGCAGGAGGTGGGGGTAGGGCTGTCACCACGGTGCTGTGGCTGAGGGCTGCTGCCCTGGCACTTGGTGTTGCTACCACGACATCCGCTTCAACCTGATGGCCGTGGTGCCTGACCGGAGGATGAAGTACGAGTCCAAACTGCACATCCTGAAGATGAACCGCCAGACTGTGCTGGAGGCCTTGCAGCAGGTAGGACAGCCCAGGCCCTGAGGGAGTGCAAGGCTGGTGGGGGGAATATGCTTTTTCAGAGCATCTATTTGTGCTGCCAGGGCCTTGGTTTAAGGGGTTTTGTTTGGCCTTGGGAAAAGCCTTGTGGGAAGAGGAGATAGCCAGCCTCACTGCTTGGCCACTGCTGCTCATCTGGGAGGTGGCTCACCTGTGTCATTTGGGCACTTGGTGTTGGCTCACCCTCATGAGCTCTGCAGTGCTTGAGTGGGAAGGACATGGTTTGGGTCATTGCTGGTCCTGCATGCAGTTCCTGTGTCATTTGCTTTCAAGCTTATCCGAGTAACTCAGCCTGAGCTGATCCAGACCCAGAAGTCTCAGGAGTCTCAGCCTGCTGAAGAGGCGAAGCCAGCCAGCAGCAAGACCATGACTCCAGAGAGCACTCATCCAGGTAGGGCCTTGTACCAGCAGTGTTGCCAGCCTGGCCTGCTGTGGAGTGAACACAGGGTGGTGACAACAGCTGACTCACCTGGGGCTTGGGGTAGTTTTATTGTCAGCTTCACTTCCTTTTCTGTGAGCCCTGCTCCATACACCCTGTGCTGGAGTGTGGTGATGCCTCTGTGCCTGAGGGTGTGTTGGAGGGTGCAGAGCTTGAAAGCGAGCTTGGGGACACTGGTGACAGATTGAGGTAGTTGTGGTGGTCTGGGGGAGTGCAGGAGCTCTTCTCTCACCTGGGTCGTAAGGGGTGGTAGAGAACATGGAGTAAAAGGTGACAGTACTGGTGATGAAAGGCTCTGCTGTGCTTGTGTGGCAGATGGCACTGATGAACCCACCAGCCAGGGCCACCCCACAGCCACACAGAGCCCACCCAGCAAATCCAAACCGGTGCCAAAGACAACAGCGAGCGGCATCAATGGGGCCCCTCCAGCAAACCCCAACCCCATTGTGCAGAGACTGCCAGCCTTCCTGGATAACCACAACTATGCCAAGTCGCCCATGCAGGTAGGCTGGAGTGCCCAGCTAGTGCCCTTCAATCAGGCACACCTGATTGAAGCTGAGCTCTTTGCCTGCAGTCCCTTGCCTCTGTGGGACCACAGCTGTCAGCTGGCCTAAGCCTGGCCCTGCCTTGCAGCCAGCCTGGCCCAGCACTAACCCAGCTGGGAGGGGAGAGGGTGAATAAAGACCTGGCAAAGGAGGTTAACCTTAATGTGGGTAAACTGTACAAAAATGGGGAAGGGTCCCTGTTTCCTCTCAAAAGAGCCAAGCTCTGCTGCTGGGCTGGACCAGATGAGTCCAGTGGGCTGTTCCTCCTTGCCCTGCTGCCAGCAGGCCTCAGCAATGGTGTGTTGCAGGAGGAGGAAGACCTTGCAGCAGGAGTAGGTCGCAACCGGGTCCCAGTCCGACAGCACCAGCAGTACTCAGATGATGAGGATGACTATGATGATGATGATGAGGAGGAAGTTCGTAACACCAATTCAGCCGTCAGGTGACAGCTTGAGCTGAGCGTGGGGGGCCGGGAGCTGACGTTTGCAGAACTGTCAGCGAGGACTTCCCTTCCTTAGATCTTGACAGTTCCATTCTTCTCTTCACCTGCTATTTTATTTCTCACTCACGGGGTTTTGTGAAGTCCTTCTGTAGCTCTTTACAGCCAACTCTGAATTTCAGCTGCCCTGAGACTGTGTATTGATAGCAGGCTCTGGGGCTTTGAGGAACCTTGGTTCCACAGTGCCAATTTCCAGCTCCTGGTGACATTGTGCTTGGACTGCTGATAAGGCCAGGAAGTTGGGGTCACAGCAAGGGAGCTTTGGGGGCTTTGGAAGAAGAGCAGGGTATACATAGCACCCTGTGCCCCCCAGCAGTGTAGGGATCCCTGAGACTGAGCTGCTCAGCAGTGCTGGGTGCTGCAAGAGAAGCTGGTGGCACTGGGGGTGATGTTGAAGTGTTTCAGACCTTGTTTCATCCCAGCAGGCAGCCTGGTCTGCTGAGCACAGAGCTGGCAGTGTCCATGCTGGGCCCCCACCTCTTTCTACCAGCTGCTCACCTTCCCTGCTGTGTTTCTGGGCAGGTACAAGAGGAAAGGGCAAGTGAAGCAAGAGCACGTGGCAGGGGCCGCAGATGGCCAGCTCTCTGTCCTGCAGCCCAACACCATCAACGTCCTGGCTGAGAAGCTGAAGGAATCTCAAAAGGATCTCTCCATTCCCCTGTCCATCAAGACGAGCGGCGGGGGTGCCGCTGTGGCAGTGGTCACCCACTCCCAGCCCTCCCCCACCCCCAGCAACGAGAGCACGGACACGGCGTCCGAGATCGGCAGCGCCTTCAACTCCCCGCTGCGCTCTCCCATCCGCTCGGCCAACCCCACGCGCCCCTCCAGCCCCGTCACCTCCCACATCTCCAAGGTGCTGTTTGGGGAGGAGGACGGGCTGCTGCGCGTCGACTGCATGCGCTACAACCGGGCTGTCAGGGACCTGGGGCCCATCGTCAGCTCCGGCCTGCTGCACCTCACCGAGGACGGCGTGTTCTGCCCGCTGGCTGCTGCAGGTAAGTGCCTGCTTTAGGGGGTGGTGTCTCGCCTGGGGTGACAGGACAGTGTCCTTTGACTTTGGGGGTGGATGCCAGTCCTTCCTGGTCACTCCTAACACTTCCCTGTCCCTGTGTGTAGATGGGAAAAACTCCCCCTCTTCCATCAAACCCGGTGAAGAGGCCCCGGTTGTGATCAAACTGGAGGAGAAGGAGGGCAGTGAGGCCAGTGACAGCAAAGAGAAGGTGGGACTTGGCAGGACCAGTGATCACCCTGGGGGGGAAAAGTATTCTCCCAAGGTGAGTTTTGTGCTGCGACAGCCCTGGGAACGTGGAGCTCACCCGGAGGCGCAGCAGCGCTGGCAGTGACCGAACTGCATGTGCACGCTGTCCCCTCGCGTGTCGTCGCAGCCGTGCCTCGGGGCACAGGGCAGTGCAGGTTTTGTGCCTTGCGTCATCTCGGGGACCTTTTCCTTGGTAGTGGGCACAGCCCCTGTCTCTGCAGACGTTCAGCCTGCTGTGCTCCCCTCTGGGCCAGGAGCTGGTGAGACCCTGCCATCCCCAAGTCCCAGCCCGCTGGCAACTTCACAGCCTGTCTGTGCCCTCTAGCCAGGGATAGGATCAGGCTCAGGCAGCAAAAGTGCACCAAGCAAGGGCTCCCTGGAGGAGAGCTGGGTAGAAACTTTGAAGTCTTCAGATTTTGTTTTTGAGGGGAAGCAGGCCCTGGGGGTGGAGGGTGAAGGGTTTTTGGCAAACAGGCAGCTCTTCCCCCTGTCCCAAAACCAGGTATATTAGGGCTGGGGCAGAACCCACTTCCCCTGGGGGGCTGTCTATGGTGAATTCCCTACAATGAACTGATCTGTTTTCCCCTGGCAAGTGTTTTTCCTTTGATGAATCATCCCTCTCCTAGCAGAGAAGAGCACCTGCCAGCTCACCCTGCTGGCTCCTGGACTGTGGCTGGGTCTGTGCTCATGTTTGGTCTGCTTGATCCTGGTAGGAGCTGCTGGCGCTGCTCAAGTGTGTGGAAGCAGAGATTGCAAACTATGAGGCCTGCCTGAAGGAGGAGGTAGAGAAGAGGAAGAAATTCAAGGTGTGCTGCTGGCTTGTTTGCACTGCTGATTTAGCTGCACAAAGGCTTTTGTCTGGGGTGGTTTTACGTAAAAATGAAGGGAGAGTGGTTGTCATAGTTTGGAAGACAGGTGTGTCTTCTAGGGAGAAGCAGGAGCCTCATCTTGGAATGGAGAATGCAAACTTCCTCTCTCTGAATTGCTATAATTTTTGAAATTAAAGAGGCTCTCAGGCAAAGATACTGGGATAGGAATAACAGTTCTTTACTAGTGAGTCTAACAAGATAAACAAAGTAACAATAACTATAGCATTAACAACAAACAGTTAGGGAAACAGTCACAGTCTTTCCCAAGCACTCCTAAGTGCCCACAAGCACCCAGCAATCCACTTCTTAGCAACTTCTGGGAGAAAAATCTATAAGAAAGCAACCCAACTCCCAACAGTGGTTCAGCTGAGAATGGCAATGAGGAGTAGAGTCTCTTCCCTGTTACCAAACAGCCTGGTGGGGCAGAGCTCTTACCAGTACAGACCACAGCCCCAGGGCAGCACTAGCAGCCTGGGAGAGGGTGATACAGTGCTGAGATGAACATCAGCACTGATAGGAGACAGAGGAGAGTCAGCAGAGATACCTCCCCTGCCCACCCTCACCTCTTCCCAGCTGCCCTTTGTGGAACATGGTGGCATCTGAACTGGGATGGAGACAGTCCCACTTGTGCACTGGCCCGAGATAGGCTGGGAGATGTGTCCCTTCCTGCTTCAGTCTCCTTAGTCTGTGGGCTGGGCCAGGCATGCCAGTTCTTTGTCTCCTGTTTGCCCTGAACTCTCCCTTCTCCCTGCCCCCTGCTTGTGGGTTATTTGTGGATTTGTGTCTTTGTAGATCGATGACCAGAGGAGAACCCACAATTACGACGAGTTCATCTGTACCTTCATATCCATGCTGGCCCAGGAAGGTGAGCTGTGCTCATGGGGCAGGGGGTTTGGGTTCAGCTGGGGGAGCTGCACAGAGTGTGATGGAGCAGCAGCCTGGGCTGCTCATCCTGCCTGCCTGTTTAGGCACAGACTGATGCTCAGTCTGGGGAGCCACACATCTCTGCTTTCTCCTTCCATTTTATAGTCCCAGCAGGTGGCCACGATGGCTTTTGAGTGAGAGAGGCAGGGCTGCCCCGTGGCATGGGTAATCCCAGCACTGCAGAGTGTGTGTGCTCTCCCTGCAGGCATGCTGGCCAGCCTGGTGGAGCAGAACATCTCGGTGCGCCGGCGGCAGGGAGTGAGCATCGGCCGCCTGCACAAGCAGAGGAAGCCGGACCGCCGGAAACGCTCCCGCCCCTACAAAGCCAAGCGCCAGTAGCCAGAGAGCCGAGACTCACAAACAGCAGCTGGGCTTTGTGGCTTTGGGCACTGGCACTTGGATCTATGTTACCCTTTGCCCAAGGATCAGGGACCACGCTGACAAGCCCTCTGCACAGGGAAATCAGGTTTTTCTCTGCACCTAAGCTGCAGAAGGCAAAGAGTAAGTCTGGAGGAGTCCCTGCAGCAGAAGGGAGTCTGCAATGCTCAGCTGACCATGCCATGGCATCACCCAGACATCATCACCTCTCAGTGCCCTGGCTGACGACTGTGCCCAGAGGGAAAGAGCCCACCCAGCTGGGGATGGGCCTGGTGTTGTGGGAATGCTGGCAATGCCCATCTGAGGCTGTGCTGGCCACAGCTGGCTGTGGCTTGTGCCCTCCTGTGTCTGGGTCTTCAGCTCTGTGCTTCCCTGGGATTTTATGTCTGTGTTTTCTGTCCTTCTTCCTCCCTTCCCCAAACTAATTTTTGGTTCTAACCCAGGCTTTGGCCATTCTTAGCAAGGTGGCTCCAGGAAAGAGCCACTTCTGCACCCACCCTACACTGCACTGCCCAGTGCTGGCCCAGCTCCTGGGGATGGCGACACCTTCCCAGTGTAGCTTGGCTCCCTCGTGGGCCATGGCAGCTCTGTTGCTGGATGAGGGTGGGTAGACTCATCTGTGGAGCTGGCCCTTGTGCCCAGCCCTCTCTGGTGGTGCTGGGGGTGGCCTGTGTCTCTTGCTGCCCTGGCTGCTCCCCTTGGGACCAGCTCTGTGGCCCTAGCAGTGCCTATGGGTCACACAGCATTGCACCAGTCCCAGGCCCCAGAGATACCCTCTGAATTATGAACAGACCAGGTGCATAGGCTGGCCTTGGTGGTGCTGGGCATGGCACGAGGGTGGACACTGGCTGTTGCTTGGTGAAGCCTCTTGGCAGGGGGAGATGTGGCTGGTTGCTGCAATGGTGGAGGTGGGATGGGGGCAGCAGCAGAGGAAGCCCACATCTCTTCCCCCTGGATGGCTGCTAACCAGAGCTTGCTGGTACAGCCTTCCTGCCTCTTCCTGCCAGCCCCCAGGAGCCTGGCAGAAATCTGAAATATCAGAGGTGAGCACTGCTCTCATCTCACAGCGATGTCCTGGGGTGGAGCTGCCACAGGAGAGGACTGAATTTTTTCAATATGTGTACAGATGACAGTTCTTTTGGTATTTGTTGAAGGAAAGAAAATCCTTCTGTCTCTTGCTGTGTCTAATATCAAGTGCTGTAAATAATGGATCTGTCTGAAGGAATAAAGCTATCCTGTAATGGCCAGCCATGGAAGAGGTGTGTGAGGGAAGGGGATGGGGGACAGTGGGGCTGGGAGCACCACCTGCCAGCTCCAGGCCCTGTTATCCCTGCTGGCAGCACTTCTGTGGTGTAGAGATTTGAAGTAATCATGGAGAGTGCAACGACACCATGCTCAATTTATTGACACACCTCAACAGGGGAAGGGCAGAACTCACCTCACCAGAAGGGGGGCAGCAGCCTGGCTCAGTGCAGTGGGTTCCTGGGCTGGCTGAGTGTGGTTTCTGGCTAAAAGTCCAGGGCACAGATCAAGGCTGTGCCCCTTTTGATCCAGTGCTTCTCTGGCTTGTCTGTAGGGATCTCTACAGCAATCACGTAGTTGGTGGAGTGGCCTGTTGTTGACAACGTGCCTGTAATGGGGGAAGCAAGGGCGAGAGGGTGGTGCTGCTGCACACTGACCAGGGAATCCCAGACAACGACCCCATCCAGCATCCCTTGTCCCCATCCTAAGCCAGGTGACTGGCAGAGCACTGGCTGGGCAGGGGAAGCGGGCTGGTGGGCTTGAGGGGAGCCTGGCCATGGGCACTGCTGCAGAGCCAGGGTGGCTGCTCCACCTCCTCAACCGCAGCAGGAGAAATCTTTTCTCCCTGGCTGACCCCTGGCAACAGTACCTTCTATGCCCATGCACGGCAGGAGGAGCTCCCTACTGCCCCTCCGGGGCTGTCCCTCCTGGCTGCTCCTGCAGCTCCCGTGCTTCTGGAAGTTTGCCTTTAAGGCACCTACCTGCGCGAGTGAGAGTCTTATAGATGGGGCACAGGTAGGAGCCGGATTCTGGAGGCTTGCGGTTGGGGACAGGCACCAGCCAGATGACAGCCATCTCCGTGTAGAGCTCCTTGGGGCGGGACTCCGCCAGCCGACCCGCAGCGGCGTCCCAGCGGGCACCCTCCAGGAACAAGCCGTGGATGTAGCAGCCCACGTCGGGCTGGCGCGTCAGCTGCCTCACCGACTCCTTCATGACCTGCCCAAGGGAGGGGCCGCCGGACCCTCGCTCAAGGTGTGTCCCTGGGAGCTCAGCCCCAAGAAGCCTCTTAAGCAGCTCTTAGTTAAGCCAGCGCTGCCAAAGGAGAGCGTGCGGCAGCTCTCAGAGGGGCAGCCTGTGACAGAGCTGGTGGAGGGGGATGTGAGCAGGTCTGGAAGCAGAAGCCTCTGCCAGCCTTGGGGAGGTGTCTGGCAATGTGGGTGGGTGGGTGTATCCAAGCACAAAGAGGATCATGGGCCCGTAGGCAGCTGTGTAGTGTAGCCTCACCTCTTGGGCAGGTCAGGGCCTTTGTGGCCTTCTAGCAGGAGATTCCCAATAAATTCAGACTCTCCACCTGATTTACTGACCTGGAAGCTAAATGAGATGGTGTCGATGGAGATGACAGACTTCCTGGCAAAGTTCTGCAGTGTCCCGGTGAGGAAGGCCTGGGGGAAGAAGAACCCGCTGATCCAGAACACGGAGGGGATCCCATGGCGGATCCAGTTCTTCAGGAATTCAATCCGCTGCACCAAGTCGTTCACCCACGATGCCAAGGGCTTCAGCGAGGGATAGGCCTGTGGGGAACGCACAGAGCGAGGTGCTGAATGCAGTCAAGGACAGCCTGCACCTTGTGCCTCAGCTGCTGAGAGCTGCCCGGGGGCTGGGAACAACTGGCAGCTGCACTAGGCAGGAGAAATCTCCGTGCCAGGGAATCAAGAGCCAGCTGCATGTGAGACAGCCCAGTCCAGCAGCAGCTGATAACCCATTCCTCTGGTTTGGGCGACCTCTGGCAGGCAGCTGAGCTGGCTGGGGCATGTACCTTGGCATTCCAGATTTCGGGAACAGTGTTGTTGTACAAACTGCTGGCCATCAGCTCCAGCCGAGAGGACATCACGACCAGGCCCTTGAGGGCCTTCAGCAAATCCTTCAAACTTAAGGCAACCTCCTCCAGGAGCTTGTTGTACCTACAGAGAAAGGGCAGAGGGAGTAGAGTGACTTCCTGCAGTGGTTTATCACCCAATGCCTACCCAGAGACCATGTGCATCTTTTAACAGAAGTGAAGCTCCTCCATGTAACCCTTAGCCCCAATCTTCAACCGGGTCTCGTAGCTGCTCCCCCAGCCCTAAATTTCAGACTGTAGCAGATGGAGACAGAATCAGCCAAAGGTCCTGGCTGGAACAACACAGTTGTTAGAGAAACTGCCAACCCCACTGTTGTGCTCAGTCCTGAGGTTCCCCAAAGCTGGGTGGCAGCAGGGGCCTGCACTTCTCTGCTGTTCCCTAGGATGCGATCCCACAGGAGTTTTACCTGATCACTTCCTGCACCAGCACTGTATTCATGGATTCTTCATAGAGCAGTGGGTATTTGTGGATCACCTCTTGCACATTCATGGGGTCAGGCAGCTTTGCCAGGATATCCTTGGAGGTCTCCTCCACAATCTGGAAGGAAAGGAGCAAGTGGCAGCATCTTTCGAATCCAGCTTCATGGCTGCTGAGAAGGGGGAGAGCTAACGCTGGCATGGCAGTGCCATCTCTGGCACTCAGCAGGCAGAGTGACACCTGCTGAGAGCTGGTGCTTGTGGTCACTGCCCACACTGGGCACTGGCTGCCAGAGCACTGTCAGGCTGGGGCACTCACGTCTTCCCTGCTGCGGCCTCCCAGTGTGATGGTCTTGGGCTGCAGCTGTGAAATGGCCCCCAGCAGAGCAAAGGTCTCGTTCTGAGCGAAGGTGATGTCTGCATTGTCGTGTAAACCAAAGAGCTCTGGGCTGTCATTGAGAGGCAGGCCCTTGACATATTGGAGGTAGCCCTGGAGAGGAATTCACACAGACTGTGAGGCCAAGAGCAGCTACAGATCCCCAGGTTTTTACAAACATATATTCTCCCAGGCGCCTGAAAATACAGTGGGTTTCAGAGAGGAGGGATCCCCTTTGCGCTGTGACAATCCCCTTGGATCTATGAGCTGCAATTTGTGCTGCAATTTTCAGTACTTACATTGAGGTCAGAAGAGGTACTGATCTGCTTGTAGATACCTGATTCGGAATAGGCAAAATCAGGATCTAAAACCTCAGGTTTGTAGAAATCTTCCAAAATGCTCATGATGCAGCGCCGGTCCCAGTCGTCGGTCACACGGCCGCCGTAGTTGATCTCCCCAGCTGTGTATTTCAGAACCTGCAAGAGACCCCACCATGGTTCTGATCCATGTCTGCATCATGAGCCTGTTCCCTCACAGGAGGGGCAGCTCTCACCTTGTAGGGAATTTCTGCGTATTCGTTCAAGAACATGTGCAGCTGACTGATGCAGATGCGGAGGTCTCCATCTGTGAACTCATAGGGGATATTGAACCCCAGAGGCCCAAACTTTCTCCTCTCCAGCATGTTTCCATGGAAGAAGCAAAGTGACAGCAACAAGGATTTAAACTCTGTGACCTGTGAGAAGCAGGGAGATGAGTTGCTCAGCTTGGGAGGAGACATCCTTGGAGGGAGTCAGGTGCTGCTGGGACCTGGCAGAGCAAATGTGCCAATTCAGGAGTGCCAGCTGGAGCTTGGAGAGTGGGAAACCTTGGTCAGGCTGCTGTGCTGGGGAAGGCCATGGCTCACTCCTTGCTTAAATAGACCTGCAAGTGCCTTATGCCAGGCCTCAAAAATACTGTTGCTTCTGTTTCTCAAAGTAAAACTTCCAAGTGGCTCTTCACAGATGTGAGTTTATGAGAAACATCCCCTTCTCTAGCACATGGATTCTCTAATGGGGAGGAAGATCTATGCTTGGAGAGGAGAAACATCCAGGTGGAAAGCATACCTTGGAGCAGGCATGGAACGGGGACAACAAACCAAAGCATGATCTGGGTCTTACCTTGGAGCAAGAATTCAAGAAGTCATCACTGAAACTAATGTAGGACTTGAGCAAGTTGGCCTTGACCCCACGGGGGGGCTCAATGGTCATCTTGGAGCCGTTCTGGAGAATGGACACAGGGAAGTGGTTGCTTGGTAGACTGGTGAGCCAGAGGCGAAAGTCTGGATGCACCTGGAAGTCCAGAAGGCAGAAAGTGCTCAGAGGATGCAGGCACAGCCCCTGCAGCTGCTCCTGCACTGACTCTGGCTCTATGAGGAACCTATGGATGGCTGAACTAGAGCTGGGCTCCTCCCAGGCTCCAGCCTCCTGTCTGTTACCCTGCTCCGTGAAACATCTCACCTTGCCAGGATCAATGGCCTCGATGAGTCTCTCCAGTGAGGGCATCCAGCTGGGGGCCAGGTGGCAGTTCTGGAAGAACACCCAGTTGCCCTGGTCCATGGCATTGTGCAACATGGCTTCAGCACGGGGGCCCTGCAGAGGCAGAGAGGGAGAGCTCAGAGACCCTTCCCATTGTGCACTGTGTCCTGCTGGGCAGGACAGGGAGGCAGCTCTCTGGAGCTGGGTGGAAGGACCACTGTCCAGAGCTATGGCCTGGCTTTGCCCCCATGGCTCAGCTGGATCTTTGCACAGCAAAGGCTTGTACAGCTTTTACAAGCCTGTGAGGGAGGGTGGAGGGAATAGAAGAACCACAGATGGATTTGGGAAGTTAGAGGGCACTGTAGTGGGAGCTGCTGCAGCTCCCACCCTAAAGGGGTAGAAGCAGAAGGTTGGTGAGTAAGGGCTCTGGAGAATGAGGGTGTTTTCACAGTGCTGCAAGTGTTTGACCTGCTTGGAGTTTGGTGAGGTTGATACAGGTGCTGGGACACTGCTGTTCCAGGTATGCACTGACAGCTTACCTGTCCTTGGCCCAGAGAAATGGCAGAGAGCTTTTGTGAGAACTTCATTTCTTCAGCAAACTTGTAGAGGTCAGCAGCGGGGTCAGTGCCTGGGGACAGCACGAACACCAGAGGGGTGGTGGCAGTGGAGTCCTTAAACACGACTGAGAGGTCAGTGGTCTGCAATAGAGGGTTGGTTAGAGTGGAGAGGCCATAGTGGAACCATGCAGCACCACCTCAGCCTTCCTGGCCTCCAGCTTTCCTCCAAGGCTCCAGTGTCTTCCTGGGTGCCAAGGCCAGGAACATGATCAGTGAGGACCACGTACAGCTCTCCTCTGGCCACATTGTGGTCAGGCTATGAACAATTTTCCCATCTGAAATTCAAACCCTTTCCTTCCACACCTGCAGTATCTGCCCCCTCCTAGTGGGGTTTAACTGGTGGACATCAGAAAGGCTATCCCTCATCTAAGACACAGGTATTTCCCCAGCTGTGGGGGGAACACTGTGGCTGCAGAGGGGCACGAGCACCCTCACTGCAGTTGGTGTCCCATTTATCACAAGCTCAAGGCCTCCTGCTCCATTTCTGTTCCCACCAGCACCTGCTCTTGACTGGTTACCTGTGGCTCGATGAAGCGCTGATCCAGGTTCAGCACCACAAAGTCCTGCATGGCGTTGGTGACCTTGTCTCCACGCAGACACCGCAGAACCAGCAGCTTCTGGAAGGCATCAAGCTCATCTTCCCACTTCCCGGGCAAAGGCTCTCTGCAAAGCAATTGGGTGCATTTTGGGGGATGTGCCAGATCTCACACTCCACAAGAAGTACCCAAGTTGCCTGCAGGCAGCCATTGGGGCTTCATAAGGGACAAGGACCTTCCAGTCCCTTGGCTGAGCTCTGAAACCACCAGCAGGCAAGCCAGAACTGCTTCCACTGGGGAAGCAGCAAATACTGCTGAGATAAGGTACTGGAATACCTTGGGCAAACCATGGTCACCCCTGAGGAGACAAGGCAGTGCCTCATCCTTTCCCTTGCATGGCACTGCACTGGGAGCAGAGCTGGCACTGTGGCTGCATTACCTCCTCTTGCTCTCCCAGGGATGTCATGTGCAGTACAGCTAAGCTGACAAAGCAGGGGACACTTGCCTGTGAGGCTTGTGGCTGTCAAAAATGGTCCTGAACCCTTCAAGGTTGGCTGCAAAATCGTTGTCAAAGTCAGAGAAATTCTTCAGGCTGCTCAAGGCCAGGATGTCTCCCCATGCTCTCTCGTTCAGCCAGGCTGGAGCTGGGTTGTCCTTCATCTCCTTTATGCCCCCTCCTGACAGCAGGTACCGCCACTCATCCTGGGAACAGGATATGATTTGGTCATGGATAATAGCCAACCCACCTGAGCCCATGGCACATGGTGCCATATCCAATTAAAATCCTGTAGTATCCTTCTGGCTGCTCTCCTGCCAGGTGTGTGTGTCAAGGAATAACTGAGCTGGAGGGTCTGGTGAGATCAACATAGTGACAGTTCAGCTGTCACTCTCTGCTAACCCCTGCCTACTCCCTCTGAACTCATTAACCTTTGCAGCAGGCAGCAAACTGGCAAAAACTGCAGGTGAGTCAGGCTAGGCAGCTCTGCATGTAGACATAGAACAGTTTGAAAGCTGAATAAAGACAAAGACCCTGTGTCCAGCAGGCTGCCAAGCCTGTCGCTACCCCCAGGGAACAAGGCTCCTTTTCCACTCAGCACAGAGTTCTAGGGCTGAATAGGCCATGCTTGAGCTGCCTTGATGGGATCCCTTCAAGGACTAAGGTGACTTGCTCACCATGTCAATCTTCCCCTCATTCATCAGAATCCGGGCGCTGACCAGGAAGGCAAACATGAGCTTGTGCTTCTCGAAGAGGCTGCGGCACACGTTGCAGTAGAGACTGAAGGTGATGTAGTTGTTGATGTTCTCCACCCGCTCTGTCAGCTCATCTGAAAAAAGGCAACAACCAGACAAGGGTGGTAGGTGCCATGGGGGACGTGAGGGTGCTCTCCACATCAGCTCTGTGTTCCTGGTCACAGAGGCACACCCACACCCTGCCCAGGAAGGACAGATGCTGCTCTCACACGCAGACTGGGTGCAGATGTGGGGTGGGGGACAGGACAGGAGGGGGCTGTTCTGGGCAGGCACCTGCTTTCTCAGAGTTACGGATCCCCAAGAGGAAGATGTTGAGGAACCACTCGAGTGAGTACTGGTACATGGGGTCCACGTTGGACAGGTCTGAGACACAGAAGTAGAGGATCTGGGAGCGGACAGCCACGGGCACATACTGCATGCGGGTGATGTTGATGTCCTTCTCTGTCTGCTCTGCCACTGCGACCTTGGCCTGGAGGACAGAAACAATGTCAAGGTTAGTGGAGTGCTGGCAGGGGATGCACAGATGCAGGGGGGAGAGCACCTTTCGCTTCTCACCTGGATCTCTCCTGCCTTCAACTTTGATGCCTCCAACACTTTGATGAGCTCCAAGTCGTCTACAGGGTTTCCTTCAGAAGTGCTGAGCCTATACAGGATCTGGTCTTCAATGTCCTTTAGCTCCTGACGCATCTGGGCATTGCTAACAATTAGCTGGTTTCTATCTTCTTCTAAGTCAGGCCGCTCTGCAGCCACCACTTCTCCCAACAGCTGGTCTTCCAAGCCACTACAACAAAAGCCACGGAAGTGAGGGTGACAGGTGAGGGGACAACATGCCTGAAGGTTTGAGGACTGCAAGGAATGAGGCTGAGCAGCAACTAATGGGGTAAAAGCAGGTACCTGGGTGAGAGGGTGAAGTTGATGAGGGTGAGCTTTGTGGAGACCTCGGGGCTGTAGTGAGGGTTGGGCAGCTTGGTGGTGATGTACATCTTGAAATCATCATGGTAGGGGATCACTGTATCCCCCAGCTTCAGCACAGTGCTGCCTTGCTGTTTGAAGGTCTGTACCAGAGAAGGACAAATACAGGAAGGCTGAGATGGCTACCTCTTGTGAGGGAAGGCATCCTGCTGTGCCCTGGGCTCTGCAGTAAGGAGAGTCTGAAAGCTGTCAGGACAGAGGAGGTCCAAGCTTCCCTGCAGAACTAAAGACCTGAACCTGAAGACAGCAGTTATATTTCATGGCCCTGCCTCCCAGGCAGAGATGCCTGCTGGCAGAAGACCAGGGTGTACAGGAAACTGACACTGTGTTGGGGCCCTGGCCAAGGCATGGGACTCACTCCTCCATGTGAGTTCTGCCTGCTCAGGGAGATCTATCAATGCATCACACCCCATGGCACCCTGGCCTGCTGGCCCCTTACAGCTCAGCCAGGTACCCACTGCCCTCCTTGCCAAGGTGAGACACAGGACCTCTTTCAGCAGGACAGGCTCAAGGACTGGATCCAGCTCCTCGCCGACATTCTCCAGCAGGAAGGGCTTCCCAAAGCTAATGGTGTTTTCCAGAGTGGAGAGGAAGTCCCGGTCACTCAGCTTGGCCACTTCCAGGCTGTTTTCCCTCTCCTGAAAGGCAGCAGGGGAGGGCAGGGTTTCTGTTGTGTACTGCCACCTTCATATCCAGCTCTGGTGCACTGTACATCTCTCACTGGACTGATTTAGCTCTCTGGGGCAGCAGAAATATTATTTTTTCTTCCTCAACTAGACTTTGGCTATTTTGGCAAGTTTATGCCACATCAGCAGGCACTAGAGACAGCTCAATGAAGCAGCAGAAAAGGAGGGGAATAGGCTCCTTCACAGAGCCATACCTCCCTGGAGCCCCATACTGCTAATTCAGGGTAGAGCCTACAAAGTGAGAGCAGGTGGGTGGGAAAAGCCCTCAGGGAGCAAAACAGGAGCAGCTGCCTCAGCTTCCTGCCTGATCCTTTAAAAGGGCAGAAGAGGTGATGGCCAGTGTTTTCAGCACTTTGGCAGTAGGGTCTGTGCTTGACAGTCAGGTAATGCCACCCTGATCCCTCTGCGCTAGAAACTGGAAAACCATTATGAGGGAATCTGGTGCTGTTTTGTGAAGGGAAGGCTTTCAGAACGTCAGTAGACAGCCAGACTGGGAATCTGACTTGCTTGCTTACATGAGGGCTCTTCCTGCCTTTTGCTGCTTTCCCTGAGAAGGGAAATCCACCTGGGGTGAGAGTGGTTGTGGAGACTGTCTGGTGCTGGTTAGGTTGGGCTGGCATTGTGTGGTTTTGCAGCTCTAGAGCCCAAAGCCTGAGGTTGCTCTACACAGCTCCTGACAGAAAGCTGTTTCTCCTATCCTGGCAGACCTGGCTTTCCTCCCCACAGCTCTTACCAGATTCTTGATCCACTTGTTTGCTTGTCCTTGTGGGTCTATGTAGTGAGTCCAGCGTAGGGAGAATTTGGTTATTACCCCATTCTCCACAGAGAGGGCATCGTTGGGTAAACCAGCAATCTAATAGGGTAGAAAAAATTATTGGGACACCTGGTAGTGCACATAGGTGACCAGAGAGAAGCCCTTGCTGCCCTGGCCCCTGAGTGCTCCCAGTGGGTGGAAGGGGAATGGTGGTGAAGGTACCTCTGCCAGCAGCCAAGCCCTGGGATGGGGCTGTGCTGTGGGGTCAGGCTTGGGCAGGCTATGGTCAGAGCTTGGTTCTGGGCCTGGGGTTTGTAAAGCCTCACAAGCCAAGGCTGATGCCCTCTTTGCTGCTGCCCAGGCCTGGCAGCAATTCCAGTTCCGCATTGTGGAGATACTTGGCCATTATCCAGCTGCTTGGTTTGGAGCCTGTGATTTGGTCCAGGTGATACTGGTGAGTGCTGGGCTAACTGTTTTAGTTTTTTACCTGAAGCCCCTTCCTCCTCAAGTATTGTTTGGTTTGTGTTTTTTTGAAACTTGCCTGCCAGGAGCGGATTTCTACGGGGTCTCCAAGGGTGCTGATGAGGCTTGCATCTTTACTGTGGGGAATGTTGTTTATGGCCAGCTCCTTCATCCACTCTGTGAACAGTGCTGCACGGTAGTCTCCCTGCCATGAGACACAACATCATAGCCTTTCTTTGAGTTACAGCTGGTCTGTTGTATCTAAACTCTCCTGTTCCCATTCAAATGGGCACAGTGCTGCCACTGGCACAATGGGAGAGAGATCCTGGAGGGATCTCGCACCCTTGTGTCCTGTTCCTTTCTCCTTGGCCAGGACAGCAGAGCTGCAAACTGAGTGCTGAGCACTACACACTTACTGTGAAAGGGCCCAGGTAGGCCACAAAGCCAGCTGCAACCAGCACGTCCCCAGAGCTGTTGTTGATTTTGTCATCCAGTCCCTCCACAGTGTCCTGCCAGCGCACCTTCTCATCAGCCAGGCTGTTGATGAGCTGTGGGAAAAGTTGCACATGTGAGAGCTGCTGTGTGGTCTAACCTTGTGTCCTGGACTTACTGCTCTCTGGGTAATGCTACAGGTGACTTTGGTGACCAGAGGTTGAGGTGGCCCCTGACATAATTTGAATTCTGTTCCTGGCCTTAGGCCCTCAATTCTGGGATTACTGGGCTGCTCTCAGATGTTCTGGAGACCCATTGTTAGCTGAGAAAGCTGTGCACTGGAAGAGAGCAGCTTTTTATATCAGTGCCTGTCTGGCTTAGCTTTCCAGTCCTGTTGAGCTGCTGAGATCAGGCCAGGCAGCCTCAGCCTAGGATCGTCATGAGCTGCAGGCACATGGGTATTTTCACCACTGTGCTGCTTGGTCTGAAATTGAGTCGCCTCATAAGCAGGCAGAACCCAGGTCTGTCCCTTACCACATCGGCACGGGCCAGTCTCTCCAGACACTGCTGGCACTTCCTCTCCAGCTCCTCCTTATTGGCTTTGCAGGCCTCGTACTTTGCTTGCAGCGCGGCAATGCCATCTTCAACCTCCTTCAGGCGTTGCTTAGCTTCATCAAGGACCATCTGAGTGGCACGCAGGTCCTCCTCTGCCTCCCGTAAGGCTTGCTGGGAGATGCACAAGGAAAACAGTGGGTATGTGGTCAGGCTCTTCTCCCAAAAGCCAGAGATCTTGGAGCAGGAGTTAGTTTTCCATAAAAGTGCTTGCAGATAAGTGCTAGCTACTGATATGTCAGTATCTCAGTCATCCAATCCCTGGATGACAAAGGGACCTGTAGAATGTGGTGATTCCCAGCATCTCCTGCAGAAGGGAGCTGCTAGTACTGTGTTCCTGAACACCTTCCTGAGCACCAAAAGCAACGGGGTCACAGAGTCTCTTACCCTCTTGGGCTCCACGACCTTGGCCACAAAGTGGTATTTGTGCATGGCACGCACCCACTGGCAGATGGAGGTGCAGGCTTTGGAGACCTTGGCGATGGCAGCTGGCTGAAACTCCTCATTGTCAATGTAGGGCTGGATGGCCTTGATCACACTGTCTGGAATATTGTCCTGCAAAGAACAGTGGGAGAGAAGGAGACTTTCCTCAGTCAGATCTCTAACATGCTAATCACTGATCTCCTGAGGGGTTCCCCCAGAGGCAGCAGCACCCCAAGACCTGACAGGATGGTCAAGGCATCATATTGGATCAAGAGGAATCAAATGGCTGCGTGTTGAGGTCTGGAAGCCACAACTGTGGGATTGGGTAAATCCTTTCCCAAACTACTTGTATCTAGCTCCTCCACACAAAAGAGCAGGGGGCAGAATCTGAAGACTTGTGTGTCTGGGTCCCATTGCCCAAGGCAATGAAGTGCACCCAACTCACATGAGGGCATCCAGGCCAAAAACACCCTCATCCTACACCCTCATCCTTGGTGTTGCCCACAAGGAGCTCTATTTGTTACTGCTGTGAGAAGGATGTCTGTGAGCAATACCTGATCCCAGCCACAGTTTCCCTCTGCCACTGCTTACCTTATCATAATCATACAGGCTGTTCAGGAACTGCACTGGGTCCTGGAGAAGGGCCCTGCCTGGCTCCCAGTAATCATCCACCTTGGTGCCTATCTTTTCTCCTGCCACCTTTTTGGGCTTTTTCCCATGCATAATGCAGACAGCTTCAATCACAATCTTCACACCAGGGGGAGGCCTCTGCAGGGCCCGGACCTGCAAAACCCAAATGGAAACAATGGGTTAACCTGATTCTCTGGAAGATGGGGGTTCTCATCCTTCCCTCAGCTGGGCCAGAGGAGACTGGGACCAGAGGTAGGACATTTAGAGGATGCAATACACAGGCAGGAAGAACAGAGGCATTTGAAGGGAAAGCTGGTTATCACAAAGGGCATGGAGCAAACTGAACATAGGCTGAAAAAGCTTGCTCTGCTACTCTAACAGGTCTGTCCCTATGGGCTGAATATATCTTAGCAAAGGAGCTAAATCTGTATGGCCCTAGGGAGAAGGCTGTATGGAAATCAGGCAGAGGCAGGCTTTCTCCCTTGCTCTATGGGCTCTCATTCATCTTGTACCCCACCACAGCAATGAGCTGATCTTCAGCACTTGTGGAAGGATTGCTTGAATGTCCCCTCAAGCAGGCACCCAGGAGGGCTGCTGCAGCACTCCTGCGATGACTGAGGGTGTCAGGACCTCTGAGGATAACTCCTGCTTTTTCCCTTCCAGTGCTGACCATCCTTGCCATGTTCAGCTGGAGATATTCCCAGCCCTTCCCACTGGACACTGTCAACAGAGCAGCAGACTTTATGGCAACGCTGAGGCTGATCTACCCCCACGCAGACACCCTCTGTGAGAAAGACTTTGAGCAGCTCTTTGACTGCCCTGAGACAAAGCAATTCCTTGAGTGGTTCTGCAGCATGGTGGGTGAGGAGAATGTGCTGAGCCCAGCTGAGGTGCAGGCCTACGAGGCCCTGCTGGCTGCAGGCAAGCCCATCTTGGAAGGTGCTGCCCTGGAGGAGGCCCTGCGGATGTGCTGCCAGGCCCCGCCGCTCCCCAGCTCCATAGTGGATGAGGAGCCCTCTCAAGAGGCCCTGCAGCAGGAGCTCCAGGAGTTGAAGCACCTTCATGACTGCCAGCTCTGGAGGTACAGGAAGCTGCTGGCTTGGACGAACAAGCTGCAGCAGGAGCAGAAGCATTTGGAGGAGAAGGAGAAGGTGGTGAAGCAGGAGTTGAGGATGGCTCATATGGACCTGAAAGCGAAGATCTTCAAAACCAGAGCTGTCTTGAGTCAGGTCAGCAAGGCTGCAAAACAGGTGTCAGAGTGTCATGGGAACATGGGGATGGGCCAGCTACCAACACTGCTGTGCCAGATAGATCTTGCTCCTTACCTGGAGCATGAACAACAGGCCACTGATGCATTTGAGAGCTTCGTCCAGCAGATCCTACCACAGAGTGTTCAGGCTCCAGATGTTTGGGAAGCAAGTGCACAGGGAGAGAGCAGACTGAAGGAAAGGCTGGAGGCTGAGACACAAATGGACACATACAGTGAAATACCAGAAGAAAGAGGAGCTCCTTATCAAGAATGCATGAAGACACCATGGGGGGTGGCGCCAGCAAGCTGGGGAATATTGGCCCAAGACTCAAAGGTAGAGCTCCTGCTGGAGAGAGGGAATGAGAAAGACATGTTGAGCATGGAGAGCGAGGAGAGAGATGGCAGCCAGGAAGTCACAGAGAGAAGGGACAACAAGAAAACATCAACACCAAGAAGTCTTGGGACTGATGAAGGTGAGCTGCTGGAGGACCAAGACAGCTTTTGGAAGGAGGTGGGCCGAATAGAGACAGCACACATCTGTGCCCAGATGGAGGTTATAGTCACAGCAGCAAAAGTGGAAGGCACCCGTGCTGCACTGGAGTGGGCCCAGAGGACTCTGGAAGCTCTTGAGGATAACCAGGTAGGGCCAGTGCCCCCCTTCCTCCACCATCCTATGTGGCAGGGTCTGCCTGTGGCACAGGCAGTCCCTCCTGCTGACCAGGAGCACAGCTGACAAGATGGGAGGGGGTGGCAGAGCCAGGCAGCGCGGTGTCACCAGGCTGTTTGTGTCCCCCTGCACAGCAGGCTGTCGAGGCTGAGCCCCAGAGCCAGGCTGCCGTGCTCCAGAGGCAGCTTCATGCCCTGCGTTTCGACATCATGCAGACTCTGACACACCAGCTGCCTCCCCTGCTGAAAGCAGAGGCCCGCCGCTTTTGCCAGCCCATCCTGCACAAGCACTTCAGCCTGCAAGCTGCCCGCCTCCAGGACACTGCCAGGAGGCAGGAGGAGGCAGCTGCCTGGCTCTTGAGCCAGCACAGCCGCCTGGATCTGCTGGAGCTCCAGCTGGAATGGGAGAGAAAGGAGCTGGAACAGAAGGTTGCTTGGCTGGAGAAGATCGAAACTGTCACAAGGGAATCCCAGACCAGGCAGCAGGAGCAGCAGAACTACTTCAGAGATGCTGGGCCCTCCCAGAAGGCTCATCCACACAAATGGATAGACCCCAAAGACCTCACTGCTATAAGGTAAGGGCCTGGGGGGTCTGAGCTTGAAGAACAAACGAGGTGTGGAGACAGTGGCATGGGAATGGCCAAGATAGGCAGCAGACCCAAGCTACCAGATAGACTAGAAGTGCTTTTCTACCAGTGCAGAGCCACTGTTACTCCATGGTGATGTGAAATTCCCCAGATCTGCTTCTTTCTGGCGGGCTTGGACTGATGAAGCAAAGTATGGGCTTGGAGAATGGAATGAGTACAGAAAACAGAAGCTTTTTCTAGAATGTTAAGGTAGAGAGTGTAGAGGCAAGTCTTCAGCCATGGAGAAGGGGAGCTGGGCCACAGCAAAGCACAAGCTGCTTAGACCAAGACCTTTCTAGGTGTTCTGCATTGACTGGGTCTTCTCAGTCTTCCCCACACAGTTTTGGAGTAGCTGGTGCCAAAAAGAGATGACATACTGGCTCTTGAGCCAGCCTGCTCCTTTATGGTGCTCTTCCCAGAGCTCCATGGGATGCTCACCAGGAGTGGCTGTCTTCTCATTGCTGGCACACACCAGCTTGCATCCAAACAACCTCAGAGCCCTGTTCTTGCTCAGTACTGGTGCTCTACTCACAGCTCTGGCTGGCTGTCCCCTCTCACAGGCTCTGGGACATGCTGATGGGCAAAGATCAGGAGAAGCAGCCCCTCCGCAGCTATGAGGCCATGGCAGCCAAGTGCTCCCAGCTGGTTCAGGAAAAGAAGGCACTGGAAGCCCAGCTTCCACTGGAAGCTCATATGCCCCAGGTGTCTGCCCTGGAGTCCTCCATAGAGGTGCTCTATCACCAACTCTACAACAGCTCCAACCAGCTGCAGCTCTCCTCACCGGTAAGACAGCATCCTCCTCCCCTGGGCCTTGCTGGGCTGCAGGTGAGCACAGGGAGCCCTCTGCCATCCTCCACAGAGGCAGGGGAGGTTGGCCTGATCCTTGCCTTGTCCCAAAAACCATCCAGTGGGGCAGTGGCTGGCTATGGGAAAGAGGTGATTCTCACTGTGTCTCACATGTGCTGCTCATTGTTGAGACTGGGATGCCTTAGCCAAGGTGTCCCAGTAAGCCACCTCTGCTCCTTGGACTGGGAGGGTTTGGAGGCCAGAGCTGGGGGGATAGTTTGTTTCTGGAGGGCTGAGCTGTTCCACAGATAATAGGAAAATCCCCTTATTTCTCCATGTTCACATGAGTTTGGGCTCTGTCCTTTAGGAGATCTCCAAGGTGATGCAGCAATTGATCATCATGCAGGATGACCTCTACCAAAAGCTGACAGACCTCCTGAGTGACCTGGAGCTCAAGCGCAGGTCTCTGGAGAACCCTGTCCTGCAGGCAGAGCGCAGCCTGTATGTGCATTTTTACTGCAATCAGGATCGGCTGAGGGAGCTGGTGGAGGGGCTGGAGAAGCAGGCATCAGCTTCCTCCAAGGGACTCCAGAGGGAGCTGCCCTATGGAAAGGAGTAGCTCAAAGAGATCCTTGCTCCCTGCCACAGTAGTGGTGTCCTCTTTCAGTTAGGCTGGGTCCTTAATTCTGGATTGAGAGACAACTATGGTGGTCTCTGTTCTGGTGACAGGTTACTTGGGTCATGACCTGGCAGCTGGATTTAAAAGAAACTAGGAGTTTAATCACTAAATATAGAGTTTCTAGGGGCTGGTTTAGATGATGTATAAGAAATTGATGCATCTTGTGGTATTGGAAGCCTTGTATAGACAAGACACTTCTCATGCCAGCTCTACAAGAGGATGGGTGCTGGGGGCAAATGGACTGTCTTTCCCCACTTTCTGAGGAAAGGAATTTTGTGTGTTTTTGGGAGAATAAAATGGTCTGTTACTCACAACTGCAGAGCCGTAAGCCTGTGTGGTAAAATCTGTACTTATTAGGTGTGCTGTCTTGGCTATGAGCTGTGATGCTTGCAGGCTCAGAATCACCCTTCTTTCTCTCACCAGCCTGTTTCAAGCCAGTATTCCTTGAATTTAGCCTGCTGCCTCTCCTCTGCCTGTGGTGGATGCCTTTTCAAAGAGCCTGCAGGTTCAGGGTGCTGCCAGCTCTGTCCCTGTGCTGCACAGTCAGTACCTGGGGTTGCTTGGTGGTACCTGCTGCCTACCCCTATGGACAGGCAAGTGGGCTGAGCCCTCCTCCACAGCCTCTCCAGGACATGCTGGAAACACTCAGGGGCCACTTACTGCCTTTCTGCCCTTCAGTTTGCATCTGCAGGAGTGAAAGTGAGAAGCTGCACGGGCAGCTGCCCAGAGTGAGCCCAGGGGGATAGATGGAGGAAAAGATTGTGATGTTGCAAGCCTATTGAAAGGCAATTGCTGCAAAGGGACAGATGCTGTCCTTGACCAGACCCAGCTCTGGCACCCTCTCCCTTGACACAGTTACCTCTGTAACATCATTTCTGTTGAGGTTCTTCAGGCTGGCAAGAGCAGCATCCAGGGCTGGGAGGGCTTCAGCCAAGTCCTTCTGAGCATCATCTGCAATGGCTTGGGCTGTCTGAGCTTTCTCATTGGCCTTTTCCTCCTCAGCCTGCACAGCAATTCTTGTCTCTTCAGCCACAGCTGTGTCCACCTGCAACACCAGAGACAACCTCAGAAGCATGCTGGAGGCAGAGCTTGGCTTGGTACTGCTATGAAAGGACCACAGCTGTCCTGGCAGCTTGTGTGTCTTCTCCCAGCAGATCTCAGGGTCCTAACTGCTGCAGGGGATGCCCTTCCTGCACCCTACTGGGAGAAGGTTTTTGTCAGCCTCTATAAACCATCTACAAGTTCCAGTTCTGGCTGTGCCTGCAATGATGTTAGTCTTGCAGGAATTACCTGCTCTATCCATTTTCCTATTGGCACAAGTAGAGGATGTGGTGGGTTGCAAATTTGTAGGGAGATAGAGGAATAGGAAGATATGCTTAGGGGTTTGTTTCTAAAACTGCCACTTCTGCATACCCCAAGGGTTAAAACACTACTAGGAGTCATAAAGGAAATGTGGACTATAGCCAAATTCTTATCTGCTATGTGGGAATTTAGGTGATTGTAGACTCTTTCCCCTCTGCACGCAGAGCTGTATGAAGCTAGTGTGCCTGTTCACTCTGTCCCAGTGTGGCCATCCCATAGTAGGACACAGGCAAGGAAGAACACAAGGAGAGAAGGCAGTGACAGCCAACACAGAACAGTTCCCTCCTCTGAAGAGGCATGAGTGACTGTGTGATGATCCCTGAGGTTTGGTGGGCAGGCTGCAGCTGGACCAGCTCCCTGGGAATGGGATGTGGAGGAGCGATCCTGTTCAACCTGGCTTAGAGCTGCTCAGGCCACCTGAGGATAGTGACAGTGTTGCTAGACTGTGCTTGCAAGGGGCTGGGAGCTGGGAGCTCGGCTCACTGACCCCTGGGTGGTGGTTTCAGACATGGGCACAGGAGCCATAGCTTCAGCAATAACTGGTTCTCACCAGCAGCAGAGCAGGACCCCAGCAGGAAGCAGTTTTTGCTTGTCAGTGCAGCTCTGCACAAATATCTGCCATGCCAATCTAAGGTGTTTGATCTTCTGATCAAGCAGGATTTTGCCCAATCCCTGTCAGGCCCCTCCAGCCTGTGTCCAGTCCAGTCTGAGCAGCCAGAATTAGAAAGTGCAGGGCTGCCCAGCAGCCGTACCTTTATCTGTTCTATGGTTGCCTCGGTGTCCTTGGCTGCCTGTGCCAGGAGAGGGCGGGAGGACTCCAGCTCCTCCTGCATCTTCGCTACATCCTCTGCTGTTCGCAGGAGCTGTGGGAGCAAAGCAGAGTTAAGAGCAGGGGCAGCAGCCACGGAAAGCCCTAGGAAAGGGCTGTGCTGCTCTGGAGTGTGCTCCCTGCCAAGCGTTGGGCTGTACAAAGCACAGGTCTTGCCCTGGTTCCTGCTTAAGCAACAATCTGACACTGTGGTGTGCTTCTAAACAGTAATGTCTGATGCTGCCTGCACGTTAGACATTTTTTCATAAGCTTGTGGCAATGAGGCAGCAGAACGATGTTTCTGTGAGAGGGCTTTCAATTACAAGGCTAGTAAGGAACATCCTGAGAGCTGAGCTACACGGAGGCCTGTGGTCCCCAAAGACTGGGGATCATTATTATTTTAGAACTGTTAGACTCAGACCTTCAGAAAGACTGGCCCTGGCAGAAGGCATAGTTCTCACTTGCTTTAGCCTGAGTTTATTCCTGTTACACAGGACATGGGTAGGACATCTCACTGCATCTCTGCAGCTATAAATACACTGCTCAGAGTGAGGAAGGAGTGGCCCCAAAACTTTCCTGGGTACGAGGGACAAACCTTGTCTAGGCCACTTTGCATCCTGTTTTTGGCTGTCTTCAGTTCCTGTTGCTTCTTTCCAATGAGGGAACTGAAGATGCTGAGGAACTCCAGGTAGCTTTTGGGAGTGATATAATTGTGTCTGCCCAGTTCTGCTAGAAACAACTGGCACTTCTCTGCCACGCTCTGGTGGATTGCTACACATACTTGAATCTACAAGGAGAAAGGAAAGAAACAATCTTATTCAGTACTGAACATGTGAAAGGCAAATCTATGTGATGCCCAGAGAGAGCAAAAGGGGCTTATGAAGAACCAAACTATGCAGTCACAGCAGAGCTTATGTGTCTGTGGGGGGTTTAATGCCACAGAGGGGTGACAAATGGCCAAGCCCATTTCGAGGCATACAAAAGCTATGCAGCTCTGCATTTGAACGATGCCATGGATATTTCTGAAGGTGTGCTCTGCATCCATTGTCTTGGCATATCTGGAGACACGTCACACTCAACACAGGGCAGCAGAGTATCCTCGAGCGTGGCACGTACCATCCCGCCGATGTCATCGGTGCCGCTACCAAGCAGTGGGAGCTCGTTCAGGAAGGAGGAGGCAACGCCCTGCAGGGCTTCAGCAGGCCACTCATTGAACCAGTCGATGGTGCAGCAGTTCACAAGAGAGGGGAACTGCCTCAGGCGTGCGCGGAACACTTCTCCGATCGGGCTGAGGGCAAGGCGTGCAGAGAGGTGTTATAGCTGGCTCTAAACACAAGGACAAAATATCTTTCCTTCTATGGAACTACCCTGAAACCTTGTGGAGAAAGAGGGGCAGGAATGCACCCAGGGGAAGGAGGGAAAAGGGGAATGAGAGTTCAGGCAGTGAGCTGCATGCCCAAAGGTGCATGTCTGAGCTCATTCCTTGGCTCCGGATATTCTGGAAATATTGAGATGGTGGTAGGGTGATGTTTTATGGGTCCCTCTCTAGGGACAGAACTTAAGGGATAAGAAATAAATGTGCTCTGAAGTTTATTTCAATCAGGTGAATGCAGATATCACATCACCAAACCATAATCATGGCCCTGATTTTTCTACTTGTTCTTGCACTGAGAATGCCCTGTACCTTCTGGTATCCCTCCTGCAAGGGAGCAAGCTGCTTATGAACTATAGATTAATGAGTAAAAATGGTACAATTGAGCCCAAATTCAAGCAAGATGTGTCTGTAACAAATGGCTCAATGGTGCAGAGAGGAGGAGGAGGTACCTTTTGTTTCATCTGAATCACACATAATCATACTTCTGAAAAATTCAAACTTCATCTTGAGAACAGCAAAGCATAAAAAAAAAAGTATCTAGTCCTAGGGAAAGGTGTTATGCAAACCTTCTCCAAAGTCTGGGGCTTGGAAATAAAGATCCCATTACACAGTGATGAAAGGCAAAGGATAAGGAAGGAATAATGAGCATTAACAGCATGGAGTTGTGGGCCTGAAGTGTACCTCATGCACAGGACCATGTGGATATTGCTGCGAACCCGTGCTGTGTATGCAGCCATCAAATTGGCCTTGGTGGGCTGCTGCCCCAGATCTCGAACAATAGGCTTCATAGCTGTCATGATCTGGTCTTGGTCCTCAGGGTTGTAAATGTTGGGAATATCACCAGAGTTGAGCAAGTTGTTGATATCTTCAAGGAAGGATTCACTTTTAATCTAAGTAGGTGTTAAAAAAAAGCAGTTTCTTAAGTCAGAAGACATGTCATGGAGATAATTTCTGCATAAATACAGCCCTCAGCCTCAGTTATAAGAAACAATTTTTGTGATCATTTGGCTCCAGAAAGGCACATCCTGATTCTTGTCCAGCACTTCCAATGAAACTGCCATACTTCAGCCAATTCAGGGGTGGGAGGGTGTGTTTGAGAACAAACATCCTTCTGCCCATTCCCTTTCTCCTTACAGACAAATTGAGCTCAGGCTCTTGTTCCCTGCCTCTGCAGTCAGACCCCAGACACCTGGTAGCTCCGGGTCTTCGTTCCTCCAGCACAGAACACTTCATTATTAAAATAAAGCTTATCAATGTGGGAGACAGAGTAATTGTAGGGATGTGTCACAGTCTGTGGGACGATCTCCCTCCAGCACTACACTCACCTCTCCACCTTTGCTACATCAGAAATACACAGCATCCATCTCCTTGACTAAATGCACCCTCCTGGGCCCCTTTGCTCCCACATATGCTTCTCACTGCAGGGAAAAGGCTGCAAGAACAAGTGGCATTTGTCTGATGCTCATTTCACTGCTTATGGCTCTGCCACACGGGAATGGTTCCTATGATAATGAAGGCAGTAAAAAAGCCTATGGGGAACATAACTGTGATTCCAGAAGTGGAAATTTGCCTACTCATTAGCAAGTTACAATTTACAGTTACAGCCAGCATTATTCTGTGGAACCAGCAGGTGTAAGGTCCTAAATCTACTCTCCTTTTGAAAAGAAAAAGAACAATTTTACTTAGGACTTCTAATATCAGTGGCCAATAATGCTTTGTTTCAGAGAGCTAAAATCTAATGTACCCACCAAACCCTTGCATGGAGCTGAAAGAAGCTTCCTTGAGCAAGAGAAGAATCCACCCACTCACACATAGCTCTACAGACCCTCTAGCAATAAATGCACCACCTCTAGGTTCCCTGGGGCTCTTTCATAAGGTGATGAATTTAGGCTACTGAAGAAATAAGGTTGTATCTGGTTGTGTCAAATTCCTTAATACCCTGTAGGGGAATTAACTGAGCTTAGGGATGTGTTTCAGACTCCTTTTGAGATGGAATCCACCATGCTAATACTCCTGTACCTGTGTGTCTACAAATAGGAAGGTCTTGGGTAGACTTTGAAGGCCTGCCTTCATCATGACCTTCCTCACATCTTCTCGCCATTCAGTCATGCCATAATTTTTGGACAGTTCAATCTGGAAACATTCATTTTCCGCCCTAAAGGAAAAAGAAGCCTGTGGAGTTACATCAAATTAAAACATTCTCTTCTGTCAATTCCCAGTATGTCTTGTGGACTCAGGGTGAAAGGACTCTAGCAAGTTGTTTTCTTATAGTGAGCCTTGAGCACACTCTTGTCCTTGTGCACCAAGGACAGCCACCAACCCAGGAGCACGTTTTACACAAAGCAGAGATACCTGAGCTAGCTAGAATGCCAGTGCAGATGTGCATGTTAACTGAGTCCTAGCTCTTGACTCATTTAAGGAGTCAGCAGCCAGAAAAACATGTAACCGGCAGTGGGAAGGGCAGAAAAAGAGATTTTCTGAAGGCAGCCCCAATGGAGCTGCTCCCCATTACATGCATAGGTGGGAGTGCATTACTTACATGTGAGATGCCAGTCTGGTGAGAGACTGTCTCCCACTTCCCCCCACACCCAGGAGAAGAGCATTGCCCGGAGCCTGCCGCAGAATGCGGCTGATTCGGCAGATGTGCTGTATCGCATCCATGAAAAGCACAAGCTTCAGCTCCGGGGTGTTGCTTTGATTGTACTCCTCCAGGTAGTCCTCAATCACAAGCTTCAGCTGTGGGTAGAAAGACACAGTTGTGGCTACCAGATAGAAGCAATTTTGTGGGGGGGTTATTGTCTGCTGGCACAGCTAGGAGTAGGGGAGGGCAGAAGCTGGTGCTAAACAGTCTGGGAGCAGCTCTCCTCTGGGCTCCTGTAAGGAACTGCCATTGGATGGGCTGAATTAAGTTAGTGGTGGTGGCAGCAGCTGCTCAATGGTGACCTTACACTAACTCAGGCAAGTGACTACGGTCTGCTGTTCCCAACTGTGCTGTTTGCCTTGAGAAACAGCAGGGTGTAGTTCAAAATAAAAGAGCTTATGGCTGCTGATCCATACTGCTCCAGAGCCTCCCTCTGGGTTAGTTTTCTTGCTCTGTGGCTGACCACTGCCTGCTGCTGAATCCTGTGGCTAGGATTCTGGCTGGAAAGCACAGGTGCTGGGAAAGAAAACAACACTGGCTGTGGATGGGTAGAGGAGCACACCCCTCTCCCAGCCCAGCCATCACACGGAATAGCTGCAGGAGCAGTTTCTTTTGCCCTTCCCAGGACCCTCTTCAACAACACCCTCAGGCCAGAGAAGGAGATGAAGCATGAAGACATCTGGGATTTGATCCCACCCCCTCAGCAATCTCACTGTGAAGCTGGGAAAGCAACACCAGCTGGAATTCATACAGCACTGAGATCTCTGCCTAGATGCAAAGTCCTGTGTGCATCAGTGGGGACTGTGCAGCTGCCTCTATGTCTGGCTGTCTCAGCTGTGCTCACCTCGGTGGGGGACAGGTCTACCTACTTTGCAAAAAGGATTGGAAAGCTCAGTTAATTACCAGTCCTTGTCACACGGCTATTACAAGAGGAGAGACAACAAAATAATCATCTGTTTCTGATAATGAGTGCAAAATGCACCGCTCATTGCCTTTGCTTAATTACCACTACCCAAGTACTCCCAGTATTTTCTCCAACAGGGAGTCTGGCAGTACCATTAATTACTTGTAAAGGTCAATTGTGAAGTCTTTAATGGCAAAAGTAGTATTGTTTGGGGGTAATGTGCCATTTCTTTCCAGCAAATTTCACTTTTCAGTCCCAAGTGTGGCTCATTTGGGGGATTTGGCATAGCAGGCTGCCTCCAGGATTGCAATGCAGAGACAGCTTGTTCCACCTCAACTGCCCATCACAACAAATACAGCCACTATTCATACATGTGGTAGGATTTCACAGGAGACCTGTAGTTTCAGACACCTCTAATTAAAGCACCACTATTGTTATTATTACTGTTTTCCTTTGTTTGTAGAAGACTGGGAAGAAGTGAACGTAGTTCACAATGTGATTCCCAGGGTCCTCACCTTATCTTGGCTGTCGATTACTTGGTATACTTTGACATTGGCACCTGGCTCCATGAAGTCTCCAAACAGAACTGGCTGGGAGGGAATGACCTCCTCAAAAGTGGTGCCAAACTCCTCCATCTTCTTTGTCATTAGGTTGTCAAACCAGGTCCGGTCCTCGTCATTGACCAAGCGATCCCGGAAGACCCGGCAGCTCTCGTGGTACCACAATCTCAGCAGCTGCTCTTTGTTCTGATAGGAAATCCCAGCAAAACAGCCCCCGTGAGAGATGCAGAGAAGTGTTATGAGCATTGCTGTCAGGAAAGCTGGTTCCTGCCCAGCATGTGGCCAGCTCCACTCCTGTTACAAAGCAACTGGAGCAGAGAAAGAACTGGGCAGAGGAAGCTGCTTTCCCTTCTCCTCTCAAAAACAACTCTTGTCAAAAAAACAGCTGCTTTCCAGAGAGCTCATTACAGCATCAGTTTATCCCCCTCTATTTGTCCATATATCCATATGTTTTCTTTGAGAGATTTAAATATTATGTTCTTTGTTCTTATCATTCCCCAGTTTGATTTGATTTTTACAATTTTCTTGTGTGTTTTTTGAAAGATCCTTTTATTTGGCCGATAGCACAGAACCTATAGTACTTAGGGTCCTAAGTACTTCCTGTGATAATTCAGTCTCTATTAGCTGGGCTGGACCCACAGCAAGGTCCTCAGGAGAGCTGAAGGGGCAGAAGCAGGTAATAGGACAACACCTCTGCCCCTACTCGGTCGCTGTCTGATCCCCCATAGCCCCATCCAGCCCTGAATGGGTGGGCTGTGTCCTACTGACTCCCTGTGGCCACTCACCTGCTTCCTTACCAAGGAAGGACTGTGATAAAGGGGGTGTCTGCCTGCTACTGGTACCAGGCAATAGCTGAAGGGGAGGCCACCACACCCACTGAGCAACATCAAAATGCATCTTCAATGGGAAATTGAACCCTGTCTGCAGGCCTGTGAATGAGGCCTCAACTGGAACATTTCAGTCACCAATGATGTATGTTCCTCAGGGGTCTCTGGTGGGCCCAGTTCTGTTCAATATTTTTACTGACCACATGTATGATGGTATTGAGTCTTTCATTAGTAAATTTGCAGATGACACTAAGCTGTTTATCTGTTGGAAAGCAGGAGGGCTCTGCAGAGGCCTGGAATGGCTGGATGGATGGGCAGAGGCCAGTAAGATGAAGTTTAATAAGTCCAAGTGCTGAGTCCTGCATTTTGGCCATCAATAACCCCCTGCAACGTTACAGGCTGGGGATGGTGTGGCTGGGCAGTGCCCAGGTGGAAAGGGACCTGGGGGTGCTGGTCAACAGCTGACTGAACATGAGCCAGAAGGGTGTCCTGGTGGCCAAGAAGGCCACATGACACCTGGGCCTGAATCAGGAACAGTGTGGCCAGCAGGACCAGGGGGGTCATTCTTCCCCTGTATTGTGAGGCTGCACCTCGAGTGCTGTGTCCAGTTCTGGGCCCTCATTTTGGGAAGGGCCTTGAGATGCTGGAGCGAGACCAGAGGAGGCAACGAGGCTGGGGAACAGCTGAGGGAGCTGGGGGTGTTTGGCCTGGAGAAAAGGAGACTCAGGGGTGACCTTATCACTCCCTACAACTCCCTGAAAGGTGGCTGCAGTCAGTTGGGGCTGGTCTCTTTCTCCAGGCAGCACTGACAGAACAAGAGGACACAGTCTTAAGCTATGGCAAGGGAAATATAGGCTGGGCATTAGGAAGAAGCTTTTTATGGAAAGGGTGATAAAGTACTGGAATGGTCTGCCCAGGAAGGTGGTGCAGTCACCATCCATGGACGTGTTTAAAAAAAGACTGGATGTGGCACTTGGTAGCATGGTTTAGTTGAGGTGTTAGGGCATGGGTTGGACTCAATAATCTTGAATCCAGTCTAGTGATTCTGTGATTTCTGGTCTTGCTCTGGATGGCAGGGCTGTGGTCATGGAGGACTCACCTCGACCTTGCCAGGCTCAGCCATGAGCATACCCTGGAACACCTTTGAGAGGTCTCTCAGGTTGAAGGTATAATGTGACTTTGCTGGTGTGGGCAGCAGCTGGGATGTGATGGTCGTATACACGGAGATTGTGGCATCGACTAAGGGCTTGTTCAAGTCTTTCACTCCAACTGCTCCCGCTGCAGAGACAGAAGTAATTGGAGAGGATGTCAAAATGGTAACTCTGGGCTGAGAAGGTCCTTGCAGTGCAGGAAGGTGGCACTGTGAGGCAGAAGTGCTGGCTAGGACTTGGGCAGGAACACACTTTTTTTCTTTTTTTTTTCTGAGAGACAGTGGACAGAGACTTGGACCTGTCCAAGCACTTGCTCACTGCAGTGGACAGCTGCCAATGGGTTTATCAACTAATGTGAAACAGATTTGGGAGTAGAAGAATGCTTTATAGTGGTTCTGTGGTGTGAAAACTTCATGCCCCCCAGGAACAGAGGAGGCACTGCCAGACAGGTAATTGATGCCTACCTGAAATATTCCAGACAGGCTTTTCTTTTCCCTTCTTGCACTCCTGCAGTGAAATCTCAGCTACTTTTAAGCTAGAAGGTGTGAATGGCCTCTTAGCTAAACCCCCTGCAATTCATTATGTTCAGCAAATGCAAAGCCACTGAGGAATAATTTCTTATGCAATAGTCTGGCAAGATTTAAACACAGCTGCCAGTTTTAGAGCATAATTATTTTTTTTCTCCCAATGAAGTTTATTACAAGCACTCCTGGAGAAGTAGAGCCCTGTGACACCCCAGTATTTTGCACTTTCTTGCATTATTTCAAAAATCCTTAAATTTCTTTCTAAACCACAGCTAGATGTTTCAGTGTGCCCCTGAGATCACAGTCAGGTACTGGTGCTTCTGAATATTGCAAGCATTCAGAAAGCTCTGCTTTGATTCTCCCATAGCTTGCTATTCTCAGTCCTTTCTACTGGCAGATTTGCAGATGAGGGCATATTTGCAAAGATGATCCTAAATTCCCACCCTGTCAAGTATAAGAGGACTCATTTCACTCCAAATGAACCCTTTTTCATGGTGGCTGTAGCACCGTGCTCAGATCCACCCTGCTCAGCTGTCCACAGGCTGCAGCAGATGGAGAGTAACAGAAGGCTCTGCTTCCACAGAAGGCTGTTGTCTGGGCAAGTGTCTGTCTGCTGAAAACACAGGTAAGCTGTGCCATGCTGTGCTCACCAGCTTGTTCTGTTCACAGTCTCTCATCTTTCTGCTCTTACTTACGCACTGGATTTCTGTAACTTTTCTCTCCTAGGTATCCATCTAGAAAAAGACAAAAAAAATTAGTTCCAGCTTTACCAGCAGATTTTAAGAATATCTGCATCACCCATCACAAACAAAATCCTCTTTGAAAGGCCCAGGCTATAGGATAACATATTGCAACTGTGATAGCCAAAGCTGAAGTTTGCTGATTTGCACCAGCAGAGTTTGGCCCTGAGACTAAATAGTGTATGAGCTCTCTGTTTGCCAAGCCTCATAAAACACTTTCCCTAAAGCGTCTTTGAGTGACTACTGCAAGTTCCAGCTTTCAACACTTTGATCAGAACATCCATATTAATTTCTCCCATCAAGCTGACTTTCAACATGAGGAGAAGGTGGCACTTTTCTGCAGGACTTACCCATCCAGCTGCCAAGGATGGTGGAGAAGATCTTCTTCTTGCTGCTGTCATCCATCTCGGTGAAGGAGAGGTAGTTAAAATGGCGAGTGAGGCGTGGAGTGACAGGATTCCTTCCCCCTCCAGGAGGTCCCATGGCACAGACAAAATTAATATCTACCAGCTTCTTAAAAGTACCTTCGAGAGTGCAAGATCAGGAATGAGCGCTGAGTTGTAGCTAAAAACCCTCGCCACAAATCTCCATGGCAGATACACTTATTTTAACAGGCCAACTTTTGCCAAGAGCTGTGGGCACAGGACCTGGGTCTTACCGATCTGTTTCCGGTCGTACCAGCCCTGGTGGTCCATCCACTGGCGCAGCAGCTCGATGGGGGGCTGAGCTCCATATTGCTCCAGCATGGGCATGTTCAAGTCGTCGATAAAAAATATGAAGTACCGACCAACTGGCGGCCCGAACACTCCCTTCCGCCTGCAAGTTCAGAACCCGTGTCAGGACATAGGACAGCTCCTATTGCAAAGGTACTTCTATTTTGATTTTTTTTTTCCTCTGGATATTTCCTGAGTCAACAGTTTCAGCTATTTTTACACTTGATGTACTCTTTTGTAAGAGCCTTTGCATGGAAAAGATTTGGAGCAATGTTTGAGGCACTGGCTTCTCTGCACACAAAATTTTGTCTGCTTATGCACAATGCCAAGGAGTAAATGGGTGCAAATAAAAGCAAAGCTTGAACCCATGGATTTGTTGGAAGCTTCAAAGCAGTGGCTGACCAGGGAGGTGACATGGAAGCTGTTTGCTATGGGGAGTGGGATTGCAGGTGGGCATCCACATTTTCTCCCTTCATCACTTTCTGTAAAGATCCCACACTAGGGTTTGCAAACACCTGTGCTGTGAAATGTAGTATTTCTGGAATAACTAGAATTGGAGCAAATTTTACCATCCCTCACGAATCCTCCTTACTTTCTTGCCATTATAACAGGCTATTATTGTCTCTCACAATCCCAGCTCAGATGTGCTGTGTGTCCTATATGTTATCCACAGCTGTACGTGCTCAGGGCGCCTTTAGGTCTTGGTATGAAACTAAATAGCCAAATTGATAGAAACACTGACCTCTGGGATGCTGCCTTTGCACACAGAGAAAGGAATCTTACCTCTTGTCCAGTTTGCTGTCAATGAGATCCTGAGTTTGGTTAGCAGAGGTGCGTGCTGAAAACATCAGGAAGTGGGCGATGTATTTGTTAGGTAAGTTCTTCAAAAGCTTGTCTGCAATTGTGAGAGTCTTCCCTGTGCCAGTAGGACCAATGCAAAGAACCTAGAAGCACAATCAGCAATGCAGCATAATCATAGGCAAGCAGCCTGTGTTTCCCAGCACTCTGACATTTGCTGGAGGAAATGCAGGTCACTGCTCTTTTAGGAATTTGAAGGTTAGGAGGGGACTGTTGGGCTTGTTTCTTCAATAAGGTCAGCTGCTCAACACCAAAATCTCTTGGTGTGGATGGAATCCAACCAGAGAAGTATGAAATGAAACTGTAGGAAACAGGTAAAGAGGGATGGTGATGGCCTATGTAGCAATTGCTGCATCTTGATTAAACGACTGAATGTTGATATTCCTTTGGTGCCTGGGGGCTGAATGGATAACTCTTAGTGCTTGAGCACAGATTTGGAACAGAAAAATACAAATCCATGGAAGTGAGAAATCTCAAAGTATTAGGTAGCTGTTAAGTTCTGACTGCACTGGGGGAGGAAAAGGTTGAATCAAAAATTCAGAGACAAGGCTGGGCACGTACTGGTTTATAGTTGGTGAGCAGCAGCTCCAGCAGATAGGCCATTCGGACTGTGTTCATCGTGGGCACAATAACATCACAGAAGTTGGTGTCAGGAACCATGGTGAACTTTGCTGTAGCATCCAGCCACAGCTCCCAGTGCACCTGAAAGATTGGAGTCTGCTTAGAGAGGGCATCTCTCCTTTCTAGAAAAAGGAAAACTATTTCTGCTATTTTTCCTGTCACTGCTCCCTGTGTAATAGCTTGGATTCTGATGAGAATTTCAGGTTTCCAGCCCCTCCATTTAGTCTTGCCACCCTCACCTTTCTGTATGGAAATGCTGGGAATGTTTGACTCGTTACTTTTGGGAGGGACAGAACCCGAGAGTTAGAGGTCATTGCCCCAGCAGCAAGACATCTGCCCTCCCTTTTGAGAATTGGGATCAAAGCTGGAGCACTTGTGGAATCTGCAAGAATAGGAATTCTGCCCATGGCAGAGGGCCAAAGGGGGCTTATCCGGGCTCCTGCCTTCTTGTTCTGTGCCATCACCCATGTTGCACTCTGAGGCACATGAGGTTTTCTACTTGTACAAGATATGGATCTCTTGTGCTAGATTGAAGCTGCAGATGAGTCTCACAGAGGCCACTGTACAAATGGGATAGAGCTCCTGCCAGGGCTGTGCTGGAGAACACGGGAGAAAATCTGCATTCCTGACCAGCCCACATGGCCTTCCCACAGAGACCACACTGGCAGCTTCCATTAAGCATCTGACACTCACGTAGGGCTCTTTGTTTCATTTCAGGAAGGGAAAGCATTTTCCCTTCTTTTTAAAATTCCTTTTAGCCCTGGTGACTGTCAGTCAAGATGACCCTGACATGCCCTACACTGCTATCTCTTGTGAAAAAGATAGAATATTTATCTGCCTTGCTGCTACTCCAGACTCTGCTGCTCATGGCTCTTCTTGCTGCTGTTCACTGCTTTGTAACACAGACAGATTTATCCATTTGAGCTTCTTCCTGTCCTCCAGCAGCCATACCTGTTCCACCTCTCACTTTTCTGAGCACACAGAGACACTCAGGTCTCAACTGACCAACTCGGTTCAGCTTTGAAAGATCTGGTTCATAACTCTGAAGGCAACAAACTGCCTTATTGATTTGATTAAAAGCTTAATTTTGATTTAAATGTTCTTGTTTGCTTCCTATAGGCCTTTCTTCTATCCCTTGATGAGAAAATCCTACCAATTCCTGTAGGACCATGTTGCTTCCTGTCCCTCCTCCTAAATTACCCAGCTTGGAATTAAAAATGAAATATTTTACCTCTCTAATCTCATCCTCATCCACATCTTCAGTACTGCTAAGCCCAGCATCATCCAGTTTATAGTCATAAACCAGTCCTTCTTCTGGGAAGAGTAACCGGATCTGTGGGAATAAAGCTGTGGTGAGCCTGGCTGTCACTCAGCTGAATTCACAGGAGGATATGCACTACAAGGAAGACTTTCCTAATGGGATGCTACCCAGGCCAGGGAGCTCAGGTCTCTCCCAGAACTTACAGCTCCAGGGGTCCTTTTGAGAGAGTAGCACACCAGATACCAACAGAAAGTCCATCCAAAGCCTCCAGGCATTCAGCTCTGATCCCTATCCCTCATTACTAATTCCTCTATAATGAGAGAAGATCTGCTTTTCCTTTACTCACCCTTTCCCTTGCCATCTTCTTCCTGAGCCATGAGCTAAAGGCCTCACGACCTGAGGAATCTCCAGTAGCACCCACACTCCAGATCAAGGCAAATATAAACCAAGGTTCAATCAGCTCTCCCATACGAGCAATCTTCTCCCGGGGAATTGTCTTAAATCCCTTAGAACCAGAGACAAGCAAAAGAAAAATTCTCAAGTATAATTAAGTCACACAAACCCCAGACTCTTCTTAATTTGCTTATAATTCTATTCAGCCTGTGAAATATAGTTTTTTTAGCCAATTTTTCACAGGCCTTGTTAATATATTATGTGGATTAAAATTTGTTGTTTCATTGGTGTACTTGAGAGACTCCCTTTGCTGAACTAACGTCACTCAACAGGAGATGGAGAAGAATTTAGTCTTAGGTTTTTAATTTGAAAATTGTCCAGTCTTCTTCAACACTAATTCTCAAAGGACCTGCAATCTGAAGTGCATCACTTCTCAGCTCTGATCTCTGCTTTCCACTCATTCTCCAATTCCCTCTACTATAAATAAAAGTGAACCTCTGCCCTCCAGCCTGGTAGGCATGGAGCTTATCTTGTGTTCCTTCAGTGGGCAGAGCATAATCCTTCCAGGTTTACCTGTGCTTTGCTGGATGTTGTATTACCTTCTGCCACGTAGATGAGCTACAGCATGACCTTTCTGCACCAACATCTTGTTCTCTGGTGGCTAACCCTTTCCATGATTTAGAGTCCTTAAGAGCTACAGACACAAGCAACAGTAATAGAGGTAGTAAAATCTACCTTAATGGGTATGAAAGGCTGATACAAACATTCCAAGAGCACGAGGAGGCTCATTGTGAGGTTACCATCTGTAGAAACAATTATCTCCTTCACAGACCTTCGTAAAAAGTCGATGGCCTCCTGGAAAGATAGACAGGGACAGCTCAGTGTCACCACCCAGCACAGATGTCTTTAGTTTTACCTTCTTGTTCACCTCCATCATGTTATGTTTAGCAGGAAGAGCGTGACTGAGAATGCTGCCATTTTCAACTGCATCCCAAGTACCACCATTGTTACTGGAGAAAAGCAAGACAAATCCCTAGATTCAGTCTTAACACCAAGATTTCTCTGGGCCTCCCTTTCGGTTCTGTGCAACAGTTACATGTATCTTGTGCTATCACTGCAGTTAAATGGTTTGCTCCCTTCAGAGCTTTACTTTGTAGCTCTAGGTTATTCATTAAAATAATGGCTTATCAGCAGAGTAGAAATAACAAGACTTGTTTGCACAACCTTCTCCCTGGAGGTACTCCATTCTAAGCTATGGAACTGCACTAGGGATGGTTTTGTCCAGAAGATAATTTTAAAATGAAATAAACTCAACTACAATGACCAATAAGACTTAGTCTACAGAGATCAGTGAGTAAGCTCTATCAAAGCCACAAAATTCACAGAGAAGTTTCCATGATAGATATTATGCTGGTAGGAAATGTTCCCACAATGACATTTAAAGTCTGGGCTGGTTGATATTCAAGATGACATGGGAAGGATGGAACACAACAGTAACTCACCTGGAGGAATCTCCTGAAGAGAGATGCCAACTGCTGTGCGAAGCGCTGCATGATGTCTGGCAAATTTTTCAGCCAGCATTCAATGAAGGGCTCTAGCCCCAAAATGCTGGGTTCCAGATAAACCATGCCACAGCGTGAGACTGTGGCAGGAGAAGCAACAGCCAAATCCTGGACTTCAAACATCATGGTCATGCTCTGGAAATTAAAAAAGAAAAGAAAGCATAAGGACTTGCTCAGTTTTGATATGGATTTCAGTGCAATGAGGAAGGAGCAAAGACAACAGGCAGCAAAAGTAGGAGGGATGAGTTACCTCTGTCATCTTGATGATTTCACCGGAGCTGAGGCACAGCTTCTTATTGTCGTCAAGTACCGTGTTCATGTTCTCAATCCACAAAGCATCCACTGGCCCATCAAACATGTACCACTTCTTGTAGGACCCAGTGGCCACGGTTCCCCGACGCATGAGTGTGGAAAAGATCCCGTCTGTCCTGAAAGGTAAGAGGAAGGCAGGGCTTGGCTCATTCTGGTTTTGCTGAAATAAATGGCAATGTTCCCACCACTAAAGGCAATCTTATCCTGGTTCATGTCTCCCTTATCCGTGAGCTGCAAAAAGGTCCACCTCATTCTTTTGTTTACTGAGACACATCTCAGCCTGAGTGACACCACAAAACAATTTCTTTGGGAATTAGGATCTGCAATTTATGTCATTTAACTATAAGATGTCAAGCTTCACTTTAACATCTCTGTCCTCAGTGAAGAGTAAAGAGGCCTTGCTAGCATCCAGTTCAGGTCACAGGCAGATTATCTTCTGTCTGGAGGTGCCTCTTTTTCACTTTTTCTCAAGGTTACAAGGATAAATCCAGGCTAAAGAGCATGACCCTACGCTATTTATAGCTAAAGTTCCCCATCCTCAGCTGCCTATGAACCTGGGTGGTGCTGCAGCTGGTGACCAGGAGAGCAGCTACAAGGAATGCTGGCTGTTGACAGCAAGAATTTAATATGTACATGGAAACCTGGAGCACAGTTTCCATTCAGACCTTGGATTTAACTCCTGCTATTAAATAATTATTTGTTATTTTTATAGTACTACTGAATTCCAGGGTATTGTTACTGAGATCAAGGGAAAACAATCTGTTCTAAAGCTCAGCTGATTAAAGCAGATGGATTTGTCTGTAAATATATTTTACACAACTGCTGTATTTTTCTTTTTGTCACGTTGACATGCCTGTGTAGAGACACATCATAAATAAACTGTTGAGATTAATTGGAGCTCCTATAAAATGTCCTTCAGTAAATATGTACCAGATCCTAAGCTGGGAAGCTCTGGTCACAGCATCAGCAATGTTTACTGGCTTGCACTTTTCCTAGAGGTGGTTTCATATATGTTTAGTTTCCCTCCTTTTACAGAGCACAGTCTTTATCTTTGCCCTGAAACAAGTGCTGGCTGACAGAGCCAAAGGGAGATTCACACTGCTTCTCACATCCTAGCTTATGGATAAAGTGAGCTGCAAAGTCAACCTCAGGTCACATATGGAAACATAAGCACTAGGACCTGGCTATTAAGAGGACAAGTGGGCTACTGGTTCTTGTTCCCAAACCATGTAAGCAAGCAGGAGCCCTGGCAACGGGAATGAAATTCCTCTTTCTGCCTCAAAGTCATTCCTCATCACTCAAGGATACCAGAGTATTTATACAGAACAATTCAAGTGCATAGTACAGAGGTCACTTTTCTTCAGAAGCAAAGCAAGTGTTTTTAAGCTGCTGTATCTTAGGAGCAGGGGCATGTGCTCCAAAGCTATTGAATTATTGTTCTGCAGTTAATGCTGCGAGCTGAGCTGCAGGAACTGTCTGGGCATGTGCTGGCAGACAGGCTAAGCACACAATGAGGGATGTCAGCTTAAATCGCCGTGACTGGCTATTGTAGCTTGGTGGGGATAAGGACTTGATCGCTTCTGGTTTTATGCCACCACCCCAAACGGTTCTCAGCCTTGAAGAGAAGACGCCCAAGACCAGAAAAGTGTTTTCTGTCTGGAAGAAAGGCAAGAAGGTTTTGTACTTTACCATTCATGCGTTAGCAAGTTGAACTCTCCATAAAGCTGGCCCATTGTGATGGATTTGGGATTCAGTACAAAGTAGCGGACTGCTTCATAATTCCCACCACTGGCTGCAGGCTGACCTTTCAGTGATGTCATTGCAGCTGCCAGGACTTCATAACTCTGCAAAGGCAGGACAGCCAGAGAGTTAACTGCCATGGCTCCAGAACGACAAAGCCACTTGCTCTCACAGCAACTGCATTCAAATGCAGTGAGAAAAGAGACATAGTGAAAGGTAATATCATAGTATGGAGATGCCTGGTTGAAATAAAAGCACAGAAATTAAGCACTCTATATGCAGGGGAGAAGGAAGTTTGATCTTCTGTGCAAGAGGCCTGAAGCACCTAAAGAGGTCAAAGTATGTCTCCACCAGAACAATAAGCCTCAGTCTAATCTCAGAGCTCAAAAGTGAACCGATAATATACCTCCCCATGGCTATAAATTATTACTAACAGGCAACATCTCTGTGCCCTGACTTCTATCTGAGAGATGCTTTAAATGCCAGTATGGATCTTCTGTGAAACTTAACCCTCTCTGTCACTAGGTGATGGTTTGCTGGGGCACAGTGTCTCACCCATACCTTTGTCTTCCCAGAACCTGTCGGCCCCACCAGCATCAGGCCGTGACGAACCACGGTGGTCTCATACAGCTGGATGCATTTAGTCACAAAACCTGTAGAGGAAGATGATGCAGAGTGGGTCTGGGAACACATCTTTTTTCTAGGGCAGCATGCTGGACTAAAAGCCCAGGTCCAGAGGGAGCTTGAGGAGAGTCTTTCCTCTCACCATCAACATCCTTAAGATTTGCCTGGATGCAGGAATTGCGGATGGCTTCTTCCAGGATGCCATAATCAACAGGAGTTTCTCTGATATTTGGAAATAAATCTGAGACAATACCATTGAAGAGCTTGAGGTCATCCTGAAGGAATTTGGGCACGTTGGCATCCCTAATAGCTCGCAGGCAGATCAGCTCCTGCAAGGATTTAAGAACTCAGGACTCCAGAGATATTTCCTCTTGTATGAGGCTGCAGAAAAGGCTCCATAAGTCTATGGCAGTGTGAAGTACAAGCACATTTACCTCATCCATATCAGGATTCTCTCTTTTGAGATTGCCAGCTGTTGAGATGACAGTCTTCACAGCTCTCATCCCAAAGTCATAGTGGTCCTGAAAAAGGCACAGAGGAAACAATGCCATCAGATAGAGGAGCACCACCTAAGAAAGTAAACTTAGGCATGCACTCAGTAGGCAAGAAAAGAAAAATGAGAGAGTTATGCCTTCAGAACAATTCCTCCTTCATCCAAGTCTACTCTCAGTATCCTTCAAACATCTAATTAGTCCTCAGCTGTACAGTCTATGAATGAGGAAGATGAAAAATCCTAGATGGAAGGAAAAGCAGGCAGGGCTGTTTGGCTCAACTGTACTGCCACTGTAATCCTAAATAGGATTTAAGGTGAATCCAAGTCCAGACACAGGAGCAGAAATGAGAATTAGAAAGAAGGAAGGAAGATGAAGAATGGGTGTAGTGACCTTTTTGAGATAAACTATCACAAGGCACCAAGAAAACCATCTAGGTACTTCATGTCTAGGCTGAGAAAATCTCACATTTAAAAAACATTCAGGGACATTAGGGCATCTACCTGGGAGCTGAGCTGTTCTGACAATAGTTTGAATGTTGTGGTGATCTTCTTTGCCAGGACTTTGGCTTCATTAAACCCAAAGGAGTAGAGTGAGATCTCAGCAATCATGGAGTAATCTGGGACCATCATAGCCACAGGACGAAAGAGAGCCTGGAACACACAGATCCAACTCAATGTTGAAAACACTGTCATTTCTTGCTTTTTTTCCCAGCAAACTGAAAAGGCTGAGTATCCATTCCAGACTGTTTAGAGGACACAACATGAGTGTGCCTGGCAGCTGTCACTGCAGCATCCCTGCAGACTGCAGTCTGAACAGTGCCATTTCCTTACACATGTGGTTCTAATCTCAAAGTGATCCTGGAGACTCTCCAAAAGCATCACACCTTAACTCTTGTCATGGACACACTGGTGGGTTGAGGTAGCACCCAGCACCCTTATTGCCCCTCCTCTTTCTGTCTGTGCAGCCTGCCCTCCTTACCTTCAGGTTATCGGGCAGCTCAGTGCGCCCAGCGTACCCTGGGTTCATTGTGATGAAGACTGCACAGGATGGGACTAGAGGGATCTCTGTGCCTTCAAATATGAAGGTTTCCACCTGGAAAATTAAAAATATGATCATCCCTGAAGAACAGAGCCTGACCTGCAAACTAAATAACATAGCAGAATCTTCCAAGAGGAGAACAATAGCTTTGGTTGTTAAATTATAAAGAACATACACACACAGCTGCCCACAACAGTAGTGACTCAATCTGGTCCCACTGCAGGAACCCAGTATTACCAACAATATATTTTTCCCTGTATAAAAGACTGGGCTTGAGGAAGATTTACTGATAGGTTAATTTATCTTTTTCTTTTTTTTTCTTAACTCTTGAACAGACTTCTATCCCTTCAGCTGTAAACAAACGTCTTTCCATTTATTTTCCACTAGAGATCAGACCTGAATTAATTCATGGCAAAGAGGGCAAAGAAAAACCTAAATCCTTTTTAAAGCTGTGTAGGTAGTAATTTCAGATGGGGGATAAAGTAATGCAGAAGAATTTACAGAGAGCAAGTTTCTAATTCCAAGCCAAAGTCAAGGAGATTCAGGTCTTAACCCTTCTGGGCCTCCAGAGAACAAAGCAGAGGCTGGTTGCTAGACTGGCTGACAGCTGAATCTTCATTAAAGCCAACAATTCACTTTACAAAGCAACTCTGTGTGCACAAATATGCATTTTTCTGCACATACTGGGTTATGTGAATCCACCAAAGCTTGGTTAACACATTTAGACAAATTTGGTGCTGAGCAACTCATGTCAGAACACTGACTGCCTTTATCACAGCTCCAATTTTGATCAGCTCAGTGGATCTGTATCAGAGTGTCTCCCACACCAAAGTCTGCTAGCACTACAGCTCAAGCTGAGAGGTACTTCAGCCTGTGAGAGTGTGGGCAACTCTGACAGCACAGACTAGGGTGAAGTTAAGAATTCCCCTGAGGATGTTGACTGTAATGGACTGATATGATGTGCCATAGTTAGGACATCATTCAAACCTCTCCTCCAGGATATCTCTTTGAGTTGATCCTGAGAACTGAAGCTTCAAGGTGTGTGCAGAGACAAGGACTTGCTTGAACTAGCTCAAGTGGAGATTTTTCTTCCTGCCTTTGCATCCACGTTCTTTACATACCCTCTGCTGCTGTGCTTTCTGGATGGTTGTGATCTGCTGGGCCACCACAGACAGCACCTCGATATCAATGCGGTTGAACTCATCGAAGCAAGCCCAGGCACCAGAGCTGGGCAAGGAAAGAAGAATGAAGGGAGTCAGGAACACCACACAGGAGCAAACATGCAGTCAAAAGTTCATCTAGATCTAGCAGTTATATATCCACATACTCAATAGGCATAACAGAAACTAGAAGTGAACACAAAAGGGCCCTGATGTCCCATGGCAAACAGTGATATAGCCACTGTGTCCTGGTTCAGTGGACACCCCAACTGTGCATCCCAGGCCATGTGATGAGTGCCCATGGCAGTATCTGATCCTAGAGCTTGGGACATATTCTCCATGTTATAGATTTGAGCTTTAAAGAGGTGTCATGTTGAATTCCAGGTTTGTACCTGAGCTGTAAGTGTAGCAGATACAGTTTAGACAATGCTTAAGTCCATTTTTCAGTGTTTAGGAAAACTATATATAAAAGCTGGAAGCATGCATATGAGAAAGGTGATCTTCCCACAAGGCATGGCTTAAGAAAGAAGTTAAATTACTTACAAAGAAAACATCTGAGAAAAGAATACCAGCTTTTGTTGAAGTAACTAATTCAGATTCACCAGTGTGCAACAGACTAATTGGACCAGCTCTGTTTGAAATGTAGAGAAGAGAGAAGCCTCTCTGAGAGGATCCCTCAGGGCTTAGAGCAGTCTCTCTTGGCTGCTCAATTTTGAATACTCTCAGCAGATTCTCTTCTTCTTAAGATTAAGCAGCTTGTGGGCTGAATCTGAGTCCAACATGGATGATATTAAAATAAAGGCCAAAGCTGCAAACATTTGCACAGGTGGATTAGTGCATTGTGGATTAGCGCAAAGCATTTTAATTTTGCCTTAAATGAACAAGGATCTCCTTTTATCTCTCTCTTTTTTTTTTTTTTTTAATTGGATCAACTGTTCCTCCTTTCTGGCTGGAATTTTGTAACCTTGCTCCTTCTGGAACTCAGTAACCCCCTTGCTAGGGCTTTGCTTGGTTTTTTGGGCTGCTGTGAAAAATAGCCACCAATTCCCAGTGTGCAGCATCTCTCAATAATGACATTCAGCATTTCACTGTACCTGGCTAGTCCCTTAAAAAACTTGCCCATTGCCATAAAGTCGAGTTGGTCAGAGCAGTTGAACACTACAGTTTGGATTGCCAGTGCTTTGCCCAGGTCTTTTGTTGTTTCTGTTTTGCCTGTTCCTGCTGGTCCTGCAGGTGCTCCTCCAAATTTCAGGTGCAGAGCTCCTGTAAGTGTCAGATAACACCTACAACAAAGAAGAGACCAGATGATGAAAAAAAGCATTTGTACTACTGATTTCAGCAAGGAGACATATGATCTATCCAGCTGGAGACAAGGAGGAATCCATCATTCATTATTCTACAAAACTGCTTAGATATGCAGCATTCTGCAAAGGAGTTAGAGCTATGTGGCCTTGATTAGTATTCATGGGGGCCTGCATGGATAAATCCTTCTGCCACTGGCTACAAATTCATTCTGTGGAAAAGGACAGTTACAAAAGGGTAAAACTATTATTTCTGCTGCATATTCTAGAGGATTAGCTGCTACCTTCTGGTTTCTAGAAGAGCTCCTTAGCTATCAGGTGGGCATTCTATATGAGAGCACTACATTAAGAATTAGGAGAGTGAAAGCAATCAGTCTGAGCACTGATCACGGGGAATACAGTAGCAACCAATGCCAGGATGCCCCTGTGCACTTGTCTCAAGTAGTCCTTTACTGTACAAATGGATTCTATTTACATACATTAAGATGTAGGACCTGCATGGTCAGATCCTTGGTTTAATCCTGTTCATCCAGAAGAAAAAAAAAATAAAGAAAAGAGAAAAGAGGTACATTTGTTACCCAGAAAACAATGAATTTACCTGTCAGTGAGAGGTGTGATAACCAGACGGCCAGTGTTCCCCAGATACTCATAGCCATAGATAAACTCAGCATTGACTGCTCTGATGTACAGGTCTCCCCTTGTCCAGTAGTATCTAATAGTGAGTGAACATGACAGCAGAAAGATAAACATTTCTGGCAGACAAAACAGCAGCTCATGAGATTACAGCCCACAGATTTGGAGACTTGTATGTCAAGGGATTTCCCTCTCGAGAGCAGAAAGGATAAAGTAACACAACAGGGTGGGCAGGAGTTCTCACAGGACCAAGCAGGAGTTCTCTGGGATCAAGCATTGCACCCCTCGGGCAGGAGCATGGCCTTTCACAGTGAAACATCATGGTATGGGTTAGTTTATGTTGCCAAAATCAAAGCTAGATCTGTCTCTTACTCCTGTTTCTATTTGTCATGGACACAGCTGATGGGTAAGGAGAATGGAGACTGTCCAGGGAAGCCAGGTGAGGTTCAACAGCTGTGCTCTCTAACCTGAGCTGGGAGATCCACTCGAAGTCATTCATGCTTGTTACATTCTCCTCAACCAGCTTTGCTGCAACATCCTTGGCATGGACCTCGATCACAATGAGAGCTGACAACACTGCTCGCTGCATCTTGGACAGTCTCCCACGGACCAGGGCCACCAAATCTGCCAGCTGAGAATGAAAGGAAAGTACCCTGAAGCAATCTACTCTGTACCAACACAGTGCAGTCAAATTCAGGGCATGCTAAGTTTCAGATCATATAATGTGCTCAGGCAACTTCTTCCTCTTCTCTTGTCAGAAGTACAAATAATTGCTCAGAAAGCAAATACTACTCGAGGCTGGCTCAGAGCTGAGTTTTGCCTCCACCATTACCATGTTCAGGTGAAAGGAAGAGTTAGGGCCACCATGAAGTCCAGAGCTAATAACTGTCAGGTATTAGCTGTGATTAGAAGCACAGAACTGATATGAAGGATGCAGTTTCCTCTACTGTCCACCACTTCAGTTCTTCACCTTCGTCTTCTTGGGTAATCCTGGAGAAGTTATCTTTCATTTTGTTATAGTGTTCAGGTGGTGATCATATTACCAATCCTGTATTTTATTTGAGCTTTATTATGACAAATACCCTGATAATTAAGAAGACAACCTGTTTTATCACCTGTTTTGAACAGGGCTATGCAAAACTGTGTCTCTGTTTCCCCAACAATATTGTCCTGGCTGTATTTATAACTTGTCTGAGGTCTGATGATTGAAAAGTCTCCATCTGGAAAAATCTCACCTTTACACTCATTTTCATACCTGAGCACTCAGCTGTGGGTAAACCCTGTTGGACAAATCTCCAGCCTCCAGAGCTTCAGATACCTCCTTTGTCCAGAAAATCTGGCAGCCAGCAATGACCACCTGGCCAGGCCATTCCAAGACCCATGTGGTACGTGGAGTCTTAAAACAGAAAAAAAATAGATGTGAGAAAGGGAAAAAAAGGTGACAATATATATATTTATTTATTTCTCTATATATCCTCCTGCTCTGAGATGCATGATTAAGAAATAAGCACTGAATTCTGCTGTAAAAGGCTTTCCTTTTCTTTCCCCTGCAGTTGCTGTAAAGAAATTGTCTTCAGGCACGGGGTACAGCAGGTACCTTCTCTCCACTATGCCACTTGCAGTAACCACTTACAAGTAACCAGCAGCAGGTGAAGAGCAGGTATCTGTGAGACCCAAAAGAATATTTCCCCTCCTCTGGCCTATTCTGACTTTTCTATTTTCAAACTTTCAGTCTGAATGAGAAAATGTAACAGAAGTATCAGAGGCCTCATTATTTTTCAGACTAGATTAGAAATTTCAATTTTACACCAGCATAGCTTTTATATAGAAACCAGAGCCAAGATGCATCCCCTACACAATTGGTGTTGGTGAAACCAACAGTTCATGTGCCTTGATTACTTTTACCAGTCCCTAGCACACTGTGTGAGACATGAGAGCTGAAGTAGAAGATCCTTACAAAGAGGAAGTAGTCTGGAGAGATGAACAGATATGGATTCATACAGGGCTGTTCTATACTGTGGGAAAGCTGTGAGGGAGTGTGCAGGGTTTGCATTCTGCTGGACCTAATTTTGTATTAGCTTTTTGCCCAGCTGTCCACTCTGCACTTACAGGCACATAACTGTACTAAAGGCTATGCTTTGAAAGTGGGGTAGAAGAATACATGCCAAGTTCATCAGCCCCACCTCTGGTGACCTCTATGGAGGACCTGGAACCAACACATCAGAGACCTGCCAGTCTGTGATAAAACTCTCACCTCTGGATAAACACCAATTGATTTTTCTATGTTGTCCCGAACACTGGCCTTCATGGATTTCTCCACTTCCAGCAGCCAGTCCTCCACATTCTCACTAGGAGTGATGGGAGAAAACATCTTCACCTCTTCTCCTTCACCAGAGTACATGTGTGTGATCTGTAGGTCTTCCTGGAATTTCAGCTAATGGAAGAAGCACAACAGGAGATATGAGTGGAGGATTTCTTTTCTATCCCTGCCTTCATGCCCCAGGGGACAGCCAGCCTATACCAGTGTTTGCTCATTATAGACCTGGTGCCAAACTTGGTTGCCAGTAGTGATAATAAAGTGTGTGACAGACGTGCAAAATGACCTCTCCAAATAATGGAAAATGATTGTATGAAAACAAGAGATTCACATCACTGGTGTGACTTGAGTGAAGCAAATCAAATTATAGGTAGGATGAATATTTCTCATCGCCTGTCTAGGATTCAGACCCCTTGACTCCTGCTCAATTCTGTAGATTCAGATAATTTCCCTTGATGTCACAGTGCCTGGTTTTAAGAGTAAAATTTTAACAGCTTCTCTGGTACCCAGCATATCACTGAAAGTCCCCTTATTTATTCCAATGGCTTTGCACCCGGTTTCCAGTTCAATTTCCTTTCTATTTTTCCAAACTAATGACTAGGAGATTGGTTTTACTGTCTGAGTATTGTGGTGGTTCGAGCTGTGACTAGCTATGGAGTCTGAAGTCTATTAGGAATAACAAAGAGGAAAAATAGCCAGGTTAACTCCAGCCCCTAAGTAGGGATGAAGGCAGAAACTTAATTCAGCTCAGGCTTGTTCAGTCTGTGTCCGTTCTGGGGCTGTCAGCAGGAGTAGGATTCCATCCTAACAAGGTGCATGTGAGAAGAAAACTAAGTCAGAGCAGTTTCTCCTGGCCTTCATGGTGAGATGGACACACATCTCCAGAGGAAGTGTCCTCTCCTCCTAGGATAGATACCTAAGTGAATTTCTCAAAGTCACCCTTTGCAAATGCCTATTTCGCCCCTGCCATGGTCTGAAGGACAACTAAGGATACCCAGTTCATGGGCAGACACCTCACTTTGAAATGTCTAAATTGAGGCTGCTGGAATCCCACTTCAGGACAGGCAGCACCTTCCAACTCCTGTGTACAGTTTTAGGTTCCCAGAAGATACATTTCCATACAGTAGAACGTGAACATTCCTCCAGACCTCAGAATGCCTCCAAGTTCCCACGACACAGCTTTCCAAAGGTGGGCCAAGCCACTCGTGTGCTTGCTTTGCCTACCCGTGCAATGTTCTCAAAGCACTTGTGGAGGTGAGGCTGTACAGCAGTGGGGTCTTTTGTCTGAGACAGTATTTCCAGCAGCTCATCATCTGAAAGGAAGTAGAACCTACAAACACAAAGAGAGGTATGAGGAGAGGCTCTGTTTACTGCAGCAGCAAGGGCTAAGTCCTGGCATGATGGGAAAAAGCCTTTTGCTAAAGACACTGTTTCTGACTGCTCACTGATCTCTGTATTTGTGTGGGTGAGCAGCCACCATCCAGCCATCTCCCTTTCTGTAGAGACAGACTTCTCCCTCTGCAGAAGTCAGTTATTTCCAAGCAAAGAGGGTTTTAATGAATAAAAGTCTTAAAGAGTAAAAGTCTTTCTTCAGGAATAAGAGACAAAGTTATTTGGAGATTTCAATTTTACTCCACCCTGTCTACATAAATCCTGAGGCACAGATATGCAATGATGCTACCAGACTGCCTTTAACTCACCACATTTGTGTGTGCTGTTTTCTCCCCATCAGATGGCAGCATTGAAAGGGACAGTTTTCTTATGTTTGCAGGCCACGAATAAATCCTAAGCTTAGGTGGTTTTGCTCTTTCTTGGCAGAATGAACTGCAGTGAGCCTCTCCTTTTGTATTTTCTGAAAGGGAGTGTGATCTAGCCCAGTGAAATTTGGGGTTACCTGGGAAAAGCGCTTCTCTTTGTCTCCAGATATTCACTCAGCCCTTTCTGCACAAGTTCAAGTAGTTTGTTACAATTTTGCAGCTTCTCCAGTAGCTCAGGATCAGGGCACAAAGAAATCACCTACAACAGAATGTGTAACAGAGGAAGCATCAGTATTCTGAGCATGTGGGTGATAAGGCAGTAGAGATAATTGGATTGCCCAGTGATGTTACTGATAGGATTTAAATGACTCATTCGAAGGAATTCTCAGGGATCTGGAGAGGTGTAAGCTTTGTGGGTAAGAAGAGTAAACAGCCCTTATGGAGACAAGCATTTCTGGGTTCCCCTAAATACCAACATTTGTAATACAGAATACAAGTGGTGAAGGAGTCCTGGGAAGTGGAGACTGGAGAACAGAAGAGAGCAGAGCACTGCCATCAGGACACAAAAATGGGCAAAAACAATGGTTCTAAAAAAATCAGAGAATCAGTCTTGAGGAGGAATTGAAGGAGTTACCTTATGGAATACAACCACAGCAGGTTATAAGAGTCATAGGAGGCAGGGAGTCAGTGTGTTGAGGAGAAAGAATCTGGTGGAGTGGAGACTTTGGTGGAAGGTACCACAGGGAATGACTGTCCATTCAGGCACCAGAAAAAAAAGCCAAGTTCCAAGAGAAGAAACCCAGCACAATGCCCTGGGTAAGGCTACACAGTTAATACAACACTGCTCATGCCCACACAACTATGAAAACAATGACCCAAACACACAGTCCATGTGTGAGCACAGCTCCAAGGTGTCTGAGGTTCTTGCACCTCACCAAGGCACACACCTCAGGGTTTGCATTAGCATTCTTCATGACACGCCTCCAATCCTTATCCACGGTGTTGTAGCGTTGGCTTTCCACTGGGAGCTGTCTTTTGATGTCCTCTGAGCTGAAGATTGGCTCCAAATAGAGCCAAGAGCGCTGGCAGTTCAGCCACTCCTCTAGGACATCCTAGTGGGAAGCAAGAAAAGCATATCAGGACACTGAGCTATGAACCTGTTCAACAAAACCATTCAAATTGTGCACCAGAACATGTTTAAAAAAAAACAAGAAAGAAAAAAAAAAAGAGATGATGCTGCACTTACACCTTCCATATTTCTAAACTCTACCTACAGGGTCATGAGCTGGAATTTCCTTTCCAAATAATTAACAACTTCCTAGCACTCTCCTTTCCAAAAGTTTTGGCACTTTTCTCCTGCAGGACTACTATTGTGCTGTCAGAGTCCTGCTGGATGCTCCTGGTTTGATGAGCAAGTGCTGGCACAGTCTGCCAGACCCTGCTTAAACAGCAGTCTCCCATGTGCTTTCCTACATTGAGATATGGATGATTAGCATGGATTTCACAAGGTCTGTGAGAATCTGTAAGGTCCTCTTAGTACAGTTTGATTAGAGACCAGTAACACTATTCACAGCAATGGGCAAACCACATGGCCCCACCAAAACATGCAGCAATAGGCAACAGCAAAAGGCCTGGATTACTTTCCTAGAGTCAGAGGGCTTTCACAGGCTCTATTCTTCCCTAAAGACTGATCTCCTCTTGATAACTGTCCTTCCAGTTCCCAGCAGCAACTGCACAGTGTCCATGTTCAAGCACAGCAGCACAGCCCAGCTGCCTGCCTTCACTACATGTGTGTGGGTAAAAACCAGTACCTGTGTCATCTTCAGCTTGCTTTCCCACAAGTTCATCCTTTCCTCAAAAGGTTTCTTGAAGGGTGAGAAAGACATGCTCTGAACCAGGACAATATGATCATCTAGGAGCTGAGAAATGTCATCAGTGCTTTTCAGAATATAGGTATTTGTGTTTTTGTAAAGCATCACAATGAATGAAACAGACTTCCATTCACTCTCTATCTTGTTGAGTGCCTAGAACAGAGGGACAAACAATTCAGTTTTCAGATACAACCTGTACAAATGGTTATCCCAGCTCCCACAACTCTCTTAATGCCACTTTCCAGAAAATGACAGGCTTTTGCTCTTGGATTCCACTGGAAACTGCAGCTGTGTATTTTATGCATGACACAGTCAGTAACAGCACATTCCCTCTGCATTGCCCACAGGTTCAACACCTCAACACCAGTGCTGAAACGAACATCTTGAGGGAAAAAATGGCAATTTCACCTCCAGGCCTGTTTATGCTCTAGATGCACAGAGGCTGCCAGCAAAGGGCTTATTAATGACTATGATTAATGAAAGCTTTGTCAAAAGGGGAACTATCCATTGGGAACTCGCCTGAGATTTCAGAGAACAAGAGCTGCCAGAAGGTCAAGATCATCTTGGATTGCATCTGAACTGATGAACTGCAGCTGAAAGACCATCTAACCTATGAATCTCCAGAGCTAGAAAGGTTTCCCTGCACGGTTACTGGTTTAAAGGATTTGCCATCTCTGTTTCCAGTCACAGCTAATCCCCCTGACTTAACATTTGAACGGCAGAGTGCAGACAATTTATTTTAACTTAACCAGTCCCTAATCCCACAGTGATGAGTGAGTGATCCAAGCAGTGGATCTACATAACCATAAGGCAGTCTTGTTAATGCCACAACTGAAATTCTGCACAAGACAGAATAAGTACTTCTACTGTGTGAACCCAGCTTTGTGGCCATTGCTCCCTTCTGTAAGGACAGCAACCTTTTCACTTTTGCTGCAGAATGTGTCTAATGCTCTGGGACAACAGGAACATCACCCAAGGCAATGACTGCCCGCTCAACAGAAACCTCTTTTAGAAGCAAGCAGAGACACAACAAGTCCTCTCTTCTCACATTTTCGATGGCATATTCCTTGCTGGCTGTCTCAGCTACTTTGAGAACAGTCTCCATGTGGTCCTGCAGGTTCAGTTCCAAGCAGCGACCAAATGTCATGCTGGGTTCCAGCTCAACACTGGCCTTAACCTGTTGTGACAGCATCTCCCAGTGCCGGCTCCTCATCCCCGGATTGCGCAGCCCTTGAATTAAGGGCACGTATTGCTTGAAATCATCCATCTTGTCTCGGAAGTCCATGGCGACGCTCTGGCAGTCTTTCAGGGAGAAAAACAGAACAACATCAGCAAAAACAGTGTGTGAGGAAGTTGCCTTAAGGAACTCCTAGAAGCTGTCTAAAGCTTGATGTGCATGTAGTCACATGGAATGGGGTAGGTAAGCAGCAGGAGAGAGCACTGGAAAATGCAGGTTGAAGTGTGGAGGATATGAAGGCTCTCTCTACATGGCCACTAAGCCAGGATTCAAGCCCGCTCCCAGGAAGCAGATCTGCCTATTATCAAAAGCCTGTTACAGGCAAGCCCATGCTAAGCAGAACTGTGCCTTAGGCTAGAGCTCACCAGAAGAGAGGCAGACAAATTTAACTTCTTGATAGGGATTGCAGCATGATCATCTGCCAGTAGATATTTTGGAAATTCCAGTCCTCATTTCAAGATATTAACTTCTCAATAAAACTGCAAGTTTTAAGCTATCTCACACCACAGCTCAGGTCATCCTCAATAGAAGATGGACACTAAGGAGCTAGAAGCAGGCTGGGATCCCAGCCTGGAAATGGAAAGTGTGCAGAACAGGCCTTGCCAGCCTATGGCCATGCTAGAGACAAACGTACTTCTGCCTCATAGGAAGAACAGAGTGAGGGAAAGGGCTTTTCTCTCTGGGGGCATCCTAGAAAGTCTCTGCATTGTTCACATCCCGCCTTTTTTTTCAGTTTGTGCTACTGTGAGTAAAACAATGGGTAGGTAAGAACATTTTCCTTTCCAAAATCTGGCTACAGCATGTAGTATGAGTGCATGAGTGCCTCCTTCTATTGCACCCTGCATGGCTGCACTGCATGCTCACAGCAAAGACGTGACCACCTTGTGCTCCCTGCTGGGGATATGCAAAGGCAAGGCAGACTCAAGGTCAAAACAAATATATTATCAGGTACCAGAGAATATTGCAACGAACACAAGCAGGTATTCTTAGTATTTCTGTTTATCATAATGATTCATAGTTACTCACGCATCCACTCATCACCTCCTCCATTGGGGCTGATTCATGGCATTGTTTAAGAGCAAGTTCAAGTTAAAAAGGATGAATCAAAAATCACCCACAGCAAAATATATTTCAATCTAAGCCATCTGGCAGGAGATTTTAGAATTAGCTCTAAAGAATGACCAACACATCTCTGAGAATAAGGGAACGGCAAGTGAAGCTACAACTGAAGTTTCAATTTCAGCTTTATTAGGAGAAATGGTCAAAAGGCCTTCATGTGAATTGCAAGGGCTTAGTGCAATCATCTAAACTTCATACACATTCAGGCAAGAAGGAAAATTGTTATTATATTGCAGAGATCATTTCCAGATTTTGCAATTTCATTTTATTCATAACAAAATCAAGACCTCTTCTGGCTTTCCATTAAATGCATTGGCCAATAAAGAAAATAAAATTGGCCAAGAAAACAGCACCTTCAAGACTCAGATTCGTGTTCCCTTGCTGCCTGATTTGCACGAGGGCTTAAACCCACATGTCTAGCCAGTGGGCTATATAGTAACTCTCTGTGACTAGCCTGGATTATTGCACTATATATATATATATATATGAGTAAATACTAACTGCAACATCAGAGGGTGGCTGGTACTTCAAGCACCTAGCTAGTATCTACATCTGAATCATCATAGTTTCAGGAAAAAAAAAGAGGAAAATATCTTTGCTAGCATTTTCCCAGCTGTCTCTAATACACATGTGACATCCTGACAATCCCTGTTTAGAGCACTCTGTGACACACCTCACATCACATCAAAATGCTGATATGCACCAACTTCCTTTCCCCAGACTGTGCATCTACCTGGTGAATCCTTGAACTGCTTCACACATCTCTGCATGGTCTTAACAGAGTCATTGACATTCTTTTCTAGCTCCTCTGCCTCAATTTTAAGGAGAGAATCATTCATCCAGCTCTCATTCCACTTTATCCAGTCTGACACGGTAGTCCAAAGATCATAGTATGGCTGGAAGTCCTTAATCATCTTGGACAGCCCACTGTACTTTAGAAACAGATTAAAAACAACGTAAGCAACAAGTGTATTTACCTCCAAATGATAGCTTACATGTCAAAAAGCAAAAATAACCTGTTTTTTGAATCTGAAGCCACAAATGAAAAAATATGTATTCCCAAAGGAGATATCAGACTATCTTCTCCTGGGCCCACAATATGTATCCCAAGGAAGAGCAACCAGCAGAGTTTCACACATTCTGGCAAACATGCATCCAGTGGAGCTGTGCCTGCACCATGTGTGTGGCATGGAAATCACTCCTTCCACTTGCTTCTACAAAGCCCTCCTGCAGAATGAGGAGATTTTGATGGGCAGGCCACACACCATAAGTGAAAGCACGCGCCACACATCATATCAAAATTTGGCTCCTTACAGGGAAGGAGAAGTAACCACAGACTGAAGGGTAGGAAAGGATCATTCTGTGAACTTGGCTTCTGGTCTGCAGCCAGACTTGGCTGGATGTGGATGACAATGACTCATTGGCAGCTGAGCAGCTACAAGCAAAATGAGTGTTTGCAACTATATAAACTGTTGCCTTAGGAGTACACCACGCTCAGAGCCCAGCCAGCTGCCAGCACCCACTATGCAACCACTCACATTCACACCTAGAGACCTGCAGCAACAGCCTTAGAGAAATGGATTCCTCCTAACTGCTGCTTCAAGACCTTTCCCAGAAAATTTCTCCTCATGAACATCCCTCAGATCTCACTGTGGGCATCCAAAGTCTCTCACAGAAGTGGAAATATCAGACTCTGAGCAGCCTTCCATGTTTGCCTGGGATCAGCTCTTCTGCAGCCCAGTGGAGCAATGAAGCAGTGTAGTCAATCCACAGGACTGAGGAGCAATTCCTCAGATAAACCAAAACAGCATGAAGGATTCCTTCCTGGGGAGCTATACCTCATTATTTGCTCTACCTACCACCTAGAAATCCCAACAAAGATCAGAGTCCTGTGGGTACAGGACCCAACACTTACATCCGTAACTTTGATGCCAAAGAGTCTTTCCCTGTTGTTGTACAGAACTGACATTTCCTGAAGCTCCTTCAGCTTCTTCCGGACATCCCTTGCATCTTCAGCCATCTCATGGGCTTGATTAACATCTGACTGGACAGAAAATCCACCTACAGTCAGCTGGAAGAAAAAAAGCAGGCATAAGTTGGGACTCTGAAGCTGAGTGCTGCTTCTAGAGATACTAGCTTCTTGGTGTGCTCTTTGTTACATTGAAAGACAAGATTTTTATGCTCATGACTTCACCTCCCCAACCAATTTCACCTCTGTTTAGACCATGATGAAAGTGGTGAGGAGAAGCAATAACCACTAGTCAGGTGGAAGAAACTACAAATGTGATGACCAGCTTCTTGTCTTCTTTGAGACAATAGTTAATCCCCAAGGAATAGGAACAATCAGTCTGTGCCCAAATTTGATGCTGAATTTATACTGATATTTGCTACAGAACCAGTAAAGTGCAAATGATAGCTCTACTAGTCACTCAGTTTGTATCCAAGACTTGTTTAACAACACGTATCCAGAGTCTCTCTAACAAATTTTGTGTTTTGTTTCAGTGGCTTGGGTTTGTTTGTTTGTTTTAGATTTAACCTTGGTATTTTGTGTGGGTTTGTTTTTTATTTGTTTGGGTTTTTTGATCCAGTGTTAGGGTATTATCATTTTGGGAACCTGTTTCCAAGAAAATCTAGGTCAGTGATTTCACCTTTCTAAAATGTTTTTCCCCCTGAATTTAAGAGTTTCTTAGGAAAAAATAAAATTTAGACTGTTTTAGCAGACACCAGAAGTGTCTGCTCAGCTCCAAAACTCTGCAATTATTTCAGGGTCTTTTCCCACAGGATGAGTTCCATGGCTGAATGCTGTATTTTCCCCCTTGATGGCAGCGCATCACTGGAGATCCTCTGCAGGAAACCAAGTACACAAGAAAGAAAAAGGAGGTCCCTGTGTTGCCCGAGCACCAAGAATCAGAGCACTGCATAAACACCTTCTCAATGAAAAATGAGTATTTCTGCAGAGTCTTGTCTTTCACACAAAAAGGAAACTCTAAATCAAAAGCCAACCAAAACACAAAGGAGGGTGTGTTAATATTTGGTCTAACAACACATTCACCTCAAAACTCATCAGAATAAAATCTCATCTGAAAGTTTCCCACCTGGCTGACTACAAGAACTTGAAGACCCCCTTCTATGGACAGTTCATTATCAGGGGCTTAATACCTGCATTTCCTCCATTTTCTCTTGAAATGCCTTCTGATCTGCAATCTGTATTTTGCGAAATCTTTCTTCATCATCTATGTGCTGGAGCCGAATGGACTCTGAGTCCATAGACATTTTCACTGGCCAGTAACTGGCAGTCCACCTGCACTCACATGATACAAGAAAAAAAATGGGAAAAAAATCGGAGAAAGAGACAAGCTTTTTGAGCATATGTTTGAAATGCTGAAAATAACAGAATGAGAAAGCCAAATCCCACCAAACAAGGAGGCTTTACAACAACAGAAACACATGTGGTTTCAACAAAACATTTTTTTCCAGCTTGTCTTGTTGATATGCAGTCCTTGTGACTAGGCTATTCAGCTGGAGAGAGCTGGGGAGAAGTGGAGGGCCTTTTTAAAAGGAACAAATCCACTATGCTGCTGAAAAGGAGACAGCAAAATAACAGTTGGCATCCAGAGGGAATGTCTGTCTTTGAATGTATTTGCAAGGAATTGAAAAAAATGGGGTCAGAGTCTCGGCTTATGGCTTTTCAGGGCTACTGAAAAAGCCAGTCTCCTGTTAAGCAGGGCAGTAAGGGGCCAGCATAACCCAGATACAGGGAAGCCCTGGATTCTGCAGAGTGCCCTGGGGAGAGTGTTGTAGATCCAGGAAAGGCTGCACAAATTGGCTGCTCACGCCAAGGCAGGTTTCTTGGTTCTTGCTCAGCCACAGCCCACCCGTTACTGCCTCCATCTGGACCCCCAGCCTGTGTGCAATGTCAGAAACACAGTTTGCACCCTACACTCACTGGAGGTCACAATCCTCCCAGCACCTGGAGATGCAGCCATCTCCTACCAGTCCTGCCTGTGGCAAGTCTGGGCAGTGGCGACACAGCCACGCCTGTTCCCAGCTGCTTTCCTGCAGCTTCTGTGGGGTTTTTGCACTTTGCACCCTATGTTTCTGGGTTCAGGAGCACTCTGCAGAGACTCACTCAGGTTACAGACCTTCTGGACCAGGAACATGTCATAAGAGAAGTGCTTCCCAGGATGAGCAAGCTTTAGAAGCCTTGTAGCTGTGTTTGTGAGCTGACTCTGCTATTAGGGCACAGTCAGGCCACAATTGGAATAATGAAACTAAGAGGAGGGTGTTTGGAGAACTGCAGTAATAATAAGGATTCAAATTCCTTCCTAGTCTTAAGAAAACCCTAGGAGTGTTCCTATCTTAGAAGTGTTCATTTAGTTTCAGGCACAGACTAAACTGTGCACTTTGAAACCTTGCAAGTATCTCAAAAAAATCCAAAAACCAAAAAAAAAAAAAAAACCACTCAGAGAAAAGGGCTTTACTATGTTAAACAGGTTAATAGCTACCAGTTTGCCTTGCCCCAGGCCAGAAGGCAGCATGAACTCACACTTCCTGTCTACAAACTTCATTTCAAGAATTCAGTGCTCATATAGCCTGAGAGACACTTAAAAGTTCTTCATAGACACATGGCCCCTGAAGCACTGAGAATGGTAATTGCTGCAGAGTTCCACTTTGACAGTGGGAGAAATGCCTTGTGCTCACTTGTCAGTGAAATCTTCTTCAGTAAGATTGTAAAGGAAGTCGTCCATGACCTTGTAATCTTCCATGACTTCCTCAATCAGTTGCTGCACAGGGTGAGAGAAAGAGAAAAAAAAAATAGACACCTTTAGATCACGCTGATTCCAAGCCTCTGGTGTACACCTCATTTTCATGAGGTGCCTTTGAAGGGGGTTAGTCACACAAGCTTAATATGATGTGGGCTGCTTCTGTGCTATGTGAACAGAGGGAATGGATTTACAACCCCTTGTTCTGTGAATGATCATGCCATCATCACCCTCTGTTCTATGGGAATGAAAAGAAGTGTGACCTAGGGGATAAAGTGCTGGACAGAAATCGAGTGTTTCAGGTTATCCTCCATGTCCTTGGCATGGACAAGTTGGACAAGTCAGCTTACAGCTTGATGCCTTTGTTCCCCACTTGCTCAGCTGGGAAAAGACACTTCAAATAACTTTGGAATAACTTGGTGCTAAAACGTCTTATTAGAAAAAATATATTAACAGCAGTTTGAACACGGTAACAGAAAGATTTTCTTGAAAACAACATTCATTTTTAGAAGATTGCTATTCAGTACACAAATGCAGAATGGATCATGAAGGCAGCAAAATGCATACGTAAGTATTTTAGGCAAGATTTTTACTGCTATTTTGTTTTGCAAAGAGATTTAAATTTATGATATGTATATTTAAAAATACAAATCTTAGGAATTATAAAAATACAAAGGCAGGAATCTCGTGGCATTGCACGCAAAGACATGCAAGTAAAAAACTGGAGTTCTGCTTCTAAGACACTACACATTGACAAATTTCCTCCTCACTTCCCTGGATGTCCCTGTCCAAAGGAGAGCCTGCCCTACCTGCTGTACTGCCAGCTGCTCAGGCACTGCCTTCAGCCAGTCCCGCAGCTCTACCAGCTCCTCAATGTTCTCTGGTCTCTCATGCATTTTGATGCTGATGGCTTCATATGCCTCACAGATCTGCAGCAGGACACAGCAAAGACCATCAAAAAGTCCCCAACTGCTGACAGACAAACCGGGAAACCTGCCCTGATCCACCCACTTCCCATTCTGAAGGTGGTCTAAGTGATGAGTACACAGACCTGTTCTGATTTTCCCTTTCCCATCCATCTTATTTGAACTCAAACAGAATGAGACTACCAAAAAAAACAGGAAGAGGAACTGCAGGTATGTAATATGATAATAACAAATTTAGACAACCAGCTGGCAAAGGCAATTGCCTATATTCCAGTTATCCTCAGATGAAGCAGAAGGACTTTCCAGTTGTCTACTGGACAGATCTTTTCAATCCACCAACACACCTTTGTCAGGTGGCAAGGTCTTGAAAAATTTAATCTCAAGAGCTACAGCTTTCAGGCATGTAATTTATTAAATATATTTAATACTTCGTTTGGTTGAGTTTGCATATGTTCCCTATAATTTTAAATAATCAGCCTAGTGTGATCTTTAGAATATATTCATCAATGTGGCCTTCTGGTCATTTCACAAAAACACAGCAACTTGAAGAAGGACAAGACAAGACAGAGACAGATAATCCATTGAACCAGTTAACTTACTTTCTGCACCTGTGAATGGAGGGTTTTAGCCAGCATGTCCAACACGGCAGTGGCAAGTGCTTTGTGTTTATCAGACAGATTATGCCTAATATGTTCTATCCTGACTTGAAAGGGGCCAATGATAATAGAACTAGGTAGAAGGTTGTCCAGGGTCTCCTTTTCAGACAAGTATGTGTTTACTATCTTCATCACCTCCTGGGTAGGTGGAAATTGCTCTTCATAGTGTCTGTAAATTAAAACAAAAACAACAAAAATGGCAGTGCAGACCTTAAGAATATTTGAGCATCCAGGCCGTTTGTGTCCACGCAAAGGATCAAGACATGAAATTAGTAAGGCATACATTTACACAATAGGTGCAGAGTGGAATAAGATCACAAAGTATTTTAGCTGCAGAAAAGGAGTAGAAAAAAGAGATGAAAGAGGAAATATGGCAAGAAGAGAGGGAGATACAAAATAAAAGCACTTGTGTAAACAGGGTGAGATCAGGAGGCACTTCAAGGGAAGGTAGGCACTTCAGTGTTTCCGGGGAGAGACAGGAATTTGTCAGATGGGATTTGTAAATTGATTAAACTGGAATCAGAAAAAAGGGCTTCCTTCCCACTGTTTGGAGAAAACATAAGACCTAAACAGAAATCCATTAAAGTAACAGAGGCTAAAGGACAAAATGGTTGCAAAGAGTTTTGGCAATGAAAACAATGAGGTTAAGACAAAAGAAAACTTTACTTTCTACAGAATGCTATCAGCCTGAGAAGACACTATATGAAGGTGGTCAGAGTCAAGTATGCTAACTGGATTCTCAAACAGGAGGATTCATTTTTAGGGCCATTAATATCTCAAATTACACTGACAAGCATGACAGGAATGTGACTGCTGTCAGAGACAGGAAGAAATTCCCAGTGCCACCACCAATGTCCTATAAAAGCATGGACTGTCGCCCATGACTGAAGGCAGCCTCTGACAGGGGCCTGATCTCACATCTGAGGCACGTGGTCTCAGAACAGTCCCACACCCTCACATCAGCACATCCACACAAAAGCTTCTCCGAAGGCTTGTCATTGGGGTCACAGGGGTTTTGTCAGAAACCACTTACTTTAGGAAGTACTTGATGTCATTGTTATTTATCTCCAAGAACTTCTCGTATCTCCTGCCGTAGGCTTGGAGAGGGATCCGAGCCTTTTGAATGGCAGAACGCAGAGTCTCACGTAGCTCTTCCACTTCTGGCTCTTGCAAACCCACTGATTGCAGCATGGGGGCACCTGGGATATCCATGTTCTCCAACACATACTGGAAGAGAAGGAGAGAGGTCTTTCAGGAGAAACAGAGCTAACTGTGCCTCCTCAGGAGAGGGGCAAGGCAATCCCTGGTGGCATCTTTGGGAACTCCTGCAGTCAACACTTGTATGTTGTGTCAGGAATTGTTTTATCAGTTTATGTGCCCTCCTCCCCAAAGAATGAGGATCTAGGGAGAAAGGGCTTTCCCAGTAGCAGACAGTAGGATGCATATGCAGAAGAGACTTGCATCAAACAGAATTGGAAACAGTGCTATTTCCTTCATGAGTGCTTTTACCAGCCACCATGCACTCAGGGCAACCAGAACGTCCATGTGTCCACAGAATCCGCAGCACCAAAGCAGAAACAACAACCAGACAAAAGAGCTACAAGGCTGGGGAGATTGAAGAAATCCTATCAGAATAGAACTGCATTCAGTTAAATTAATCTGTGCCCAGATTAATTTAACTGAATTCCCAAGTACCCACTTCTGCACCTCTGTCCCTCAGTACAAGCTCAGGGGTGTCTGTGCTGAGCTGCAGTGCACTGATGTGCACAGCTGTATCAGTGTTGGTGCAGAAGTGCTCACCTGCTCCAGCTGTGGGATACTGTGAGTGGACAGGATTCCGTTGTCAAACAGAGAAATGAGAGATGACTCAAAGCTCTCCACAGAGGGGCTGAAGAGGATGCCACTGCTGTCTAGCTCGATGTCTGTTACAAAGAGTGGATTCCTTTGAGGCCTGTGGTGGGAAGAGATAAGAAAGAACAGGAAGGCTTTTTGAGAATATGATACACAACTGTATTGCTCTGGGGCTGATACTAAAATGTCTCCTGGACAGGAAAGGAAAGCAGAGGAGAAGAGTACTGCCTCATGCAGATGAAGATATAAAACACTGTGTTCTCAATTTAACAGTAAAGACACTGAGAACCCTTTTTTATCAAAGGTGAAGGAACCAACAATGATGACATATCAGGATATCCAAAAATCATAACCTTATCTGGAGAATTGGAGTGCTTTACAGAAATACTGCAGGTGTTCTTCAAACTAGGCATTCAGTATCTCCAATATACTCCTGAAATGCACCTTCTGGAAGTTATATTAGTATTTCCCAATCTTGTATGTAACCAGCATGGCTTAGGACAAGCTGAAGTCAGTGTCAAGACTTCCACTGATTTAAAGGTAAGAGGCCTTACATGAGTGGCAGGTTGTTGTTTTTTTCCTTCTTTTATTCTGGCTTTCTATTTCTAAATGTTCCTTCTTTAATACCACAAAAATCAAAATCCTTAAATCAATACCCAATGGAATAAAATTTTAGGAACTGTGATACCCTAAATTTGGTGTTTTTTAGAGATCCCAGTCCAGATTCTAATTCTGATGTTTCATCTAAGAATGGAATTAAGCAGCCATGCTCCTGATGTTCTTCCTGGCATCCAGAAAAAATCTAGCAGTAACAATTTGCTCCCCCAAGAATGCTGGAGCTGGCTGATCTTTAGAACACTACATCAAAACAGCAGGTTCTGATGGGCTGCTCCATATCACTAACAGCAGCTGGAAAGCTGTACTAACAGAGCAGCCAGCTCTGTGTGCTTCTTCCATACTCCAGTGAACATGTCAGGTGGAGGATTAGGGAAAACTGCCCAGCTTAAAGGCCCCATACAGAGCAAAGCTTGCTTCAGGACGGGACTTAAAAAGACAACAGCACTACACTTTTGTGCTCTTTCCATCCCTTATTTTTCTTTTTTTCTTACATGTAGGAGCTGTTGGCAATGTCATCTCCCCATTCCATGTCCTCTGAGCAACTCAGGACACTCTGGCAAGCATCCAGCACAAGCTGGGTGAAGCTGATGAGTGAGTTCTGGACCAGGTACCGCAGAGAGTCCTGAAGCATGAATCGGATGCGCTCCATCAGCCTACGCAGCCTGGACCTCTGGTAGGCATCCCAGTCACTCTCCTCCAGGTTGAACCTTTTGCCTGCCTCACTAAGGCTGCTCTTAATTGCAGTCTTTACAGTATCAATCCAAGTGTCCTTGAGAAACTCCTGAACCTAGGGCATAGAAAAAGGCAAGCTCAGAGGGCTGATGGGAAAACAGTATGGCAAGGTGAGCTACTCACTGGGGCTGTTGGACCTTTCTCTGCTCTGAAAGGAAACTGTTGTCTCAGAGCTGTGGGTGCTAAAAGTAGCTCTCAAACACTACACACACACACACACATGCATGTGGCATCTGAACCTGGTCATATCTCCTGCACTGACAAAAAACCCACAAAAAGAAAGCCTGATATTAAAAAGTGGGAGTGCTCTTGTTTCATTCAGTGTTTCCTTTTCGTTCTCTTTTCTATAGAGTGGTATCCCTGGAGCTGCCTGTGTCAGGGTCCCTCACAAAAAGTTGTGTAGACAGTATGATGAGCACGTAAAGGACAGAATGTTGTCTTCTCTTGACAAGTGAGAAGAAAGAGCAGAAGAAGCCAAGGGCAGCAGCAGTTTGCAGTATTTTAATTTATTAAAATACCACCAAGTGTCACTTCTGCTCCACAGGCAGCTTGCTGTTTGTGTGTAATAAAAGAATCTTAGTCACTGAGTGGATGACAACATTGCCTAGCTGAAACAGCACAGGACTGGGAAGGACCAGCACATTCTCTGCCACTGATTTAGTGTGCAACCCTGGACAAGCTACCCCATGTGGCCACATCCAGGGTGCAATGTGCTGCCCTCAATCAAAAGACATGAAAATCCTCTGGTGGGAATTACCACAGAGCTGCAAATTTTTTTCCTACTCTGTCTATTGGCATTGCAAGTAGAATAATTTAATTAAGTATATAAAAGAACATAGAGTGTAGAAAAGCATTATCCCCATGAGTGTTTCAGGAGGAATCAAGGATCTTGTGCCTTGCAGCTAGATGGATGGGGAAATAAAGAAAAAAAAAAAAAAAAAAAAAGAGAAAATTTTGAGTGCCAGCCAGGACTCCTATCTGTGTATAAACCAGGTGGAGGAAAGAGGGGTGCAGCCCTATATGGCCACTTGTTTAGCACATGACTAAGAGCATGGTCAGCATTGGCTGATCCTAACCAGGGGACTATGACTCTTTCAGCCAATCCTCCCTATATCCCAATAAATTTGACAGGCACATGCAAATTCCTCCCTGCCCCAAACATGATGTGTCCTTTGACAACGCATCAGATTCCAGAAAATCAATCTGCAGCTGCTGCATCTGTCTAGTACACACTGACAGCACTGCTGGCTGCTCCATGTGATCATCCCTCACACTTCCTCTGCTCACCTGAGTGAAGGTCTGAGTCTGGATCTCTTCAAATTCCTCCAGAGACACAAGTTTGGTTATCGTTGTGTTAAACAGAGCCATGACAGCTACCTTGTTGCATTCATCTTGCACCTGTGCAAGGAGATAGATGACTTCTGGACTGGTCAGGAGTGAGAGAAAGTTGAAGTCTCTCTGCTGTTTATGAAAAGGGTAGTCCGGGATAGAGACAATCCCTAGTGCCAAAAAGAGAAATAATGTCATTGCCTGCAACAGCCATTTCAGCTTCTGTTTTTAGAGTACAGGTCCCTTTGGGAAGCACTTGTGAAAAGGACTCTGCTCTAATGCACAGGCCTCATCATGCAGCAGCTTCAGCAGAGGGTTGGATGAAAGAGAGAGTCTCTGCTCTGCAGCAGAGACCTTCTGCAGCCTCCCATTAGGGGCTGAGGTGCTGTCTTGGTGCCTGACCTTCCCAATGCTTTGGCTCATGAAGTTTCCAAGAGAAAGAACATTGGGAACTGAAGAAACTTCCCACTGAGGCGCCAAGGCACAGCTGAGTCACCTCATCTGTGAGAGGCCACTTGTGAAGCACCTCAAGGCCTTCCTGCCTTTGGAAGATTGAAGTGCACAAAATATGCTCCCCCCCAATCCTTTACTGAGGCCATTCTCCTTTTGTTTGTGACTAAAGGAGCCTCAGCCCTCTTCCACACCTGAGGCATTTCCCAGCTGGGCACAGCAAAGGCAAGGCAGCCAGCCCCAGCACAGTGGTAAGCTAATCACACTGCCAAACATTTGGTGTCATTAAAGGTACACGTGCAGAGTTACTGCAGCTTAGCTGATCAGTTCTAATTATTACTAATCAGTATTATACTGAGGTAACCTGAACGTGCAAATATGCCCTAAAAAAAGAGGAGACATTCTCAAAAGTCTCACATAATCTGTTGCTGACCCTTGTGAGCTCTAATCATTACCATGAACCTGAGAGTTCCTACAGCAAACTACAAATCCCATCAAAGACAAGAGGTAACCACACTGAATGCAAACTGCTTCACTATGTCCCTTACCTTTCTCTGGTGCTTTCTTCTCCTCTTTGTCTGGCAGGGTAACATAAGAAAACATGTGGGGTTTGGAAGTGATGACTCTGTCAAAGCTGATCCTGTTCATGGTGTGTTTATAGTCTAATTTCACTTCTTTCTCCAGGCTGGTTATACAGTCTAACATGCTGTTACAAGACACAGAAACACTGAGAACCCATGGTGTTTGAGCACATGTACGTCTGTAGCTTTATTGAAAACCCATCCTTCCTCTCTCTCCCTCCCAAATTTGCTAAAACAGAAGCCCACCTACCACTGAACACATCAGGAGAATTGTGCAGACAATGAAGCTGCCAGTAAAGGTATCTACTGTATTTTAATGACAGAGGCAGGCAGGGAGTAAGAACTAGGACTTTGTAAGTGTCTTTTCATTTGAAAGCAACATCTCCACTGGGTAGAAACATTACAGAGGGAAGGAGAAATAACTACAAACTAAAGAAAGTAGCTGGCAGTCCTGGAAAAGTTGGGCTATCCAAGCTGGCCTCTCATTTGCCTCCTGCTGAACGCCTCTTGTCCATTTTCTCAGCCAGAACACTCACATAAGTGCTGAAACCCTGCTCCACTTGCCTCAGGAAATCATCATCCTTTACCTCAAGCAGGCAGAGTACTTTTCTTTATCCCTATATTTTTGCTCACAGAGACTAATTACTCTCCTACTTTCCAGTTCAGGCTGGCAGACCATGCAGCTTCTCACACCTTCCTATTTCTGAGCAAGGCAATCAGTCATGGCTGATTTCCAGCAACACCACCAGTGGCTCATGATTCATCAGCCCATGGACATTAAAATGCCTCTTCAATATGAACTGCATCACAAAGAGATACTCCATTATATCTAGGTGGAGATCTCCTGTTCTGTTTGCCTCCCCCTGTGCAGATCTTCCTTTGATTTGTTTTACCAGCTGCTAATAGGTAGAGGGGTCACCAGCAGACAACAGCCAGGTCTCTGGAGACAACGGGGGGTCTGCAGATCAGTACAGCAATGACTGATCTGTTCCTCAAAAGCACAGGGAGACAGCAAGGTCAGCATGCCATTTTTGTCAACCTTGCTGTCGAAGGCAACTTAACTGCAGGTGAAAGCATGGCTTGGTGGGTCTGCATATGGAACCTACTTCATCTGGGAACACTGACAGACCACCCATCCTGTACATGTGTCCCTGGGGCTGGCATCTGCCTACTTCTGACGCCACTCTGGGCAACAGAGTGATGTGCTTGTGCACAGAATGAAAGGCAGGTGAGATCCATGGTCTGTGAGTTGGCTGCTCAAGATTTGCCTCCTCTGACACTTGTTTTGTAGGCCTGTGAAGTCCCACAATGTTTATGGACTGAGGGCTGAGCCCCCAGACGCGCACATGACGCTTTACCTCTTCTCTTCCTTCAGTTTGGGAGTCTGCATAGCCAAGCGCTTCATCCTCTGCAGGCTCTTCTCACTGATGGTTCCCAGCTCCTCTGTGGGCATGCAGTCCACGTACAAGTGGTACATGAGCAGCCCCTGTGTCTTCTTGCGCGTGCTGTCGGCACAGGCCACGCGCTCCGCAAACACCCGGGGATCCTCGGCCAGGAACTGCAGGCAAACGCGTGGCACCCAGTACTGACATGGCAACAACGGAGCTCTTCCTGGGAAATGAAAGTACAGCTTACAAGAGTCTGCAGGGAAAATGAAACTCAGAATGGCTTGCAGTGCTGACAGCAGCTTTTTGATAGGTGGATAATTGGGTTGCTTGCAGGAGATCAAAATGAGGGAACAACGCTGAGGACAGCAAGAGATAAGGAGCATCTCCAAACCTTTCAAGAGAGGGGTACTTCATTTTAATCTGTCCACATTCCCTTTCAAAATAGCATTGACCCAGAAAGACCAACATTTTACTTTTCTTGAAGGCAGGAAGGATGGGAGAAGGAGTAAAAAGAAAGGTGTCTCCAAAGGCTAAAGCTCAAACGGGGCCAAATTAAGATATGGAGTTTTCTTCCCTGGAGATTTTTTCAGACAAGTTAAACAGACACGTATCAAGAGAGACAACAGTGAAAGAGATTAAATGACTTCTTGGTGTCCTTCTCAACTCCAGCTAGGACAAGCGTGGGTGATGAACTGGCTCTCAGATGGTATGACAGGTCCCAAAAGACCTTATTTGACACACACCTTCTGGAGTTATTCCTCCATTGAGGATGGGTCTCCCTTCTTCATCACGCACCAGACCTTTCTCGTCTGTTTTATGGACCAAGTACAGGTCTGTCTCTTTGTCATAATCCAGAACACCAACATCAATCCACTTGTAGATCAGCTCCTCGCTTTTGGGGTCCTCTGAGAGAGCCAAGGATTAAAACAGGGTTAGTCCATTCTCCTGGAGGCTACAGCAAATGGCCTTTCCTCATCCGAGTGGCAATGCCACAGTCAAGTCCATTTGCTGATTTGAATCTCAGTCAATCTCACAAAGTTTCTACTGTGACCAATTAAATAATGAACTTAGGTCTTACAGCTTAGAATTTTCAACATTTTGCACACATCAGACAGATATGTATCTATATTGATATCAATATGGATACAGGTCAGGACAGCATTATGCTGTCCATTCAATCTGAGGAGTGATCAGGTGTGGTGTTCCCCAAGACAGCTGTGAGCAGGACTCAGCCATCACGTGCTGGCTGCTCAAGGATACACAGAGCTTATGTTTTATATTCCAGCTTTGCAGACAGTCAAGCCTCTGGAGGCTGCTCCAGAGCTGCAGATGCCAGCTCCCATGCTTTAAAGCTACTTCAGATGTGTTAATAAGCTGCAGCCACAGCTGCACATCAGTACAACTGTATCTAGTAACGCCTTCTCATTGAGAAGCCTCCAAATGATGGGAAAACAATGTCCACATCACTTAATTTGGCCCATGTTTACTATTTGTATGTTCACTGTAGTCTAAACTCATCTTCTGATCCTGCACTTGCAGTGAAATCCAGGCAGAACATACTGTGTGCAAGTTACCTAACTCCATGAAGATAGCTATGCACCAATAAAGAGAAATTTTGTCTGTGCTGATGGAAATTCAAAAGGCAAAGGCAACTTCTAAAAAAGTGGAAATGGTCCAGGTAGGACTAGCAGTGAGTGAGATCTCTGATCTCTTGCTCTGACTGTCTGAGCCTGGTCAAAATGAGATATAGCTTTTCATCTATTTAGAGCTACACTCATCAGAATCTGCATGTTCCCTTCTGCTGGAAGGGCCTGTTACTGTTAGTGCTGGTCTGCTTGAGCAGTAACTGATTCAAGTTTTACCATGTCCAAGTACATCATCGGTAGGTAAAAGTGCTTTTCCAGGCACTGGCTTTCTATCAGAAGATCCTGGCTCCAGTCCTAGTGAGATCCACTCTTCGGGAGTTCGACAGTCAAATTCATCATTGTCAAATACCTAAAAAGTAAGGACATGAGTGAAATTAAGATTTACTTCAGAAACAAGAAAACACTCAATAAAAAAATTCAAAGGAAAGTTTTTGAGAGGAAAACATTAACATGCAGTTCCTAAATGGGCTAAAAAATACGGAAATCAGTCCAGGTGCAAAAGCTGTGTTGATCTTTGGTCGACAATTTTCTCCCAAACAGCAGTACCTGTACTTGCACCCCTTTCCTAGGGAGAACAGACTGGAAGAGGTTTCCTGCAGCAATACTGCTGACTACTGAATTCAGAAGGGAACATGAGACACCTTTCCTTTGGACACACAAAGGCCAGCAAGGAGCATCCTCAAGGACTATTAGTTTTGATAGAAGTTGTGGGCACCCTGCAGAAGATGCTCAGTATCTTGTAGAGACCCTTCAGTGCCTGAGCCAGCTCCAAAGCATTTCCTTGTTTTATTCCTTGTTGTGTCAATACTGGCTAAGTGCCCTCAGAAACCTCCTGTGGTATAAGCAATGAGGCAGATCACAAGCACCAAATGTGCTCTCTTACCTTTAATGGGAGGTAGATGGGAAACACAGAATCTTTTGTCTCCTCAATAGGTGGTATATTGCCAGGGTCATAGTGCCTTGGCATCAGCTGATTGGAGTCTATCCCCTTGCTGGCCAAGAGCTCAGCGATATCAAAGGTGAGATACAGCCGTCTCCTCCTGGTTTACATCAGAAGAGGAAACAACCAATTAATGTGCCTATAAGCATTCCCATGCCCATGACTCCACTTTTTACTGTGCACTCCTATCAGTAAAAACATTTTTAGTACACATTGCATCCATGTCTATTTCTTCATTTATAGCACAAAATAATTCAGTGGAAGTGACCTAGAATGACCAGTTACTCCAATGTATAGATTATATACCTGTTCTGCTGTACTAATACATTATAGAGTACAGACAAAAAGAGAAATTAAAAAAAGTAATGACAAAAAAATGACATAAACACTATTTAAAAGCAATGTTTTATTCCCGCATCTCAGTGAATTGTCTTTTGCCCCCTATGCAATGCATGCACAGCCCACTTTGGAGACCATTGCCTTACAGGATAAGGTTTTCTTAAGGATTTTTGACATGTTATGCCTTGAAAGCAAAAATCAACACCCTAATCTGCTGTGTCCATTCCACAGTGATGCCTCTAGCCATCTTCTGGTTACCTACCTCTCTACTTCAACCTGCCGAGAGTTATGCCCTGGAAGCCGTCTGAAAGGCATCTGCACTTTGGGCTTAAATGATTGTGCAGGGAAATCTGACTCAGCAAGGATCTCAGTGGATGGTCCAACCACTTGCTTACCCAGGAGACTTTTAAAGTTCTCAGGCATCTTGAATTTTGTGACTAAGAGACAAAGAGAAACACATCTGAAACCACGAGGCACCACTTTGCTTTACATTCACACACAAAGGAGGACTCTGCTGTCTGCTGGGTCATCTGCAGAAGTCACTTCACTAGATTTGTAGGAGAAATCAAGCAGACATCAAATTAGAAACAGAGACAATATGTGATTATGGTTTTCCAGTAGCAAAATGATGGTATAGAAGAAACCTCCACTGAGAATTACTGTCATGCAGATTTTTGGGAGCCAAGACACTGACCTGGCTCTAAGAGCTCTGTTTTGTTCCCAGCTTTGCCACACTCCCTACATGACAGTGGGCAAGTTAGTGTCTCTAGTGTACAGCTTCCATCACCCTCAGAAAGGGATGGGATCTCCCTGCCTGTCTGGGGGGCCCTGAGACCAAGAGTCAGTCATAGCTGAGAGGAACTTGGTCAAGGTGGTGATAAAGGGTTTATGAATCTTATGGGGCAAAAGAAGCTGCACAGGTCATCTCTGTCTCCTGAAGTGCCTATTCACACCTTGGGACAAACCTCTCTCTTCTCAGCTTTTGCTCAATCAAACCACCCACTCACATCAGCAATGGTGTGAGAAAAAATTGAGTTAAAACAGCCAACAATCTCACCATTTGGCCAAATGTTTTCAACAGAAATTTGGACTAAGCAAAAAGTATATATTTCCAAGAACTGGCAGAAATTAAACCATGTCATTTACCCCATAAATAAACCAAACTGTTTATATTGCTAAACAAGTTGCAAATAATAGAACAGCAGCAAACTGGGAATTTGAAGCTTAACCTAAATTAAGTAATTGCATGCAAGCTTTAAAAAGCACTATTCCCTAGACAGAGCTAGGCATTGAACTAAAAATAGATTTTAGTGGAGTGAGAGATTTTCCTTTGATGAACTTTCACACTCTATCAAGGAGAAACTTAAGGTTCTGGTTTGGAAATGGGTATTTTGAATGTCAAGCTTTGAACCCAATTGTTCACCGTGTTGCATGTGCTTCTGGAGTCATGGATGTGGCCCTTAATTTCAAAGCAATTGTGCAGAGCAGCCAACAATGCTAAAGCCAGACATGTTTCATGATGATTAGGTGCAGGAAGGGTCCTCTAAGTGGTAAAACCCTGGTCCTTAAATGCCCCCTGACTCAACCCTTGTAGCTGTGCATTGTCTGCTTTAGAGACTAAAGGAAATAGCCTCTAACTGGCTCCTCTTCCCTCCCTCAGGAAGGGCAGCTAGCCTGGCATAAATGTGCTCTTAAACACTTGCATGGTCCATAATGTAACTTTGAGGAATCCCTAAAATGCAGCTCTTTAGCCTTGTGCACACCTCTTGCTTGGGGTCTTTACAGAATGGCCCTGATTTGTATTTGTTGTCAAGGAGCACAGCTGTTCCAGTTTAGTCACTTCATTGTTGCCAAATCCATGGCATCATCCATTATGGCACTTTGTGCACTATCAACTATTTATGTCAATACTTAGTGTTTCATTTGCATTTACATTTCCAACCTGATGGCATCTTCCCCCTTGAAGAAACAGCAGATCATAAATAGAGTTCTGTCTCCACTTGTTAAAGATGAGTCTAGCTTGTCAAGATTCACTTGAGGAAGCAGTCATTTGTCCTCACTCATGAAAATAAATGTCACATCTAAGCACAGGAGGGTGGTATATACAGTTCTCATCTTCCTCTAAAATCCTCTCACACACACACTTTCTTCCCACCCACTGCCAGTCTATGATCCATATCCCCAGGAGGCTCCTGGGGCCAGGAGAGTGCTGGCAAACCTTCAACCACTCTTTGTTCCTATATTTGAGCACCCATGACACAAGTTCTTGTAAGCAGGTGGCACCAGCAGCTCTGTACACACAGAAAGCCTTTGCATCTAGGGAGAACAATCTGCTCCCTAGGGTGCAGCTGGGTGAAGAATAAATAAATGAGGGAAGAACATGATTTTGGCTATACCTAAATCCAAATACAGCTTTCATAGGCAGGTCCCATTTTTGAGGTTGTTGTGTAGGGCCAGCAGTTTAACTTGACAATCCTTGTGGGTGCCTTCTAACTCAGGACATTCTATGATTTTCCCAGGAAAGGGACACTGCTGGCTCCATGCACAGTAAGAACACATGCAAACTCAGTGTTCTCCTGGCAGCAGGACCAGAACTCCCACAGGCACCAGCGCAGTCCACCCTGAACCCTGGGGGAAGTGGATATATCCAGGAGAAAAGGAAGCATGGTTTTACCACCCACTCAGATCACTCTGCTGCACCTCTAAATGAAATTCACTTTTCATGGGATATTTAAACAGCTCAGCATCACTCCTGAGCACTGAAAATGAAAGCAGAACACAAACCCAGAGGTAGCCTAATTCCCAGCATGCCCACTATAGGCAACCTTGAGTTATGGCCCAGTTTCCTGCCCCACCTCATCCCCTCTCAGTGTATTTACCTTTAGGGGTGTGCTGCTCCTGGCCTGCCTGGTTCACCAAAGACTGGGACGTGTGGGAGCGAGCAGAAGCACCCTGGAATGTGAGGGAAGTGTCACAGCACAGTCGGGGCATACTCTAAGTGGGATCATAGAGATATAAAGTGTGACTGTAAGATGGATTTTACCAGATCTTTAGGGACAACTGAGACTGTGAGTAACGGTCAGAAAAGGCTCAGAGACACAAACACCTGACAAGTTCAGCGCAGTGCACAGGGCAGAGGATCTCCCGGCAGCATGTGGCCTGATATCATCTTAGGATGTTGACTGGGGGCTGATTAGGCAGCCAGTCTGGTAGTAAAACCCAGATTAGGGTTTTACTACCAAATATCACTGACAGTAACAACAACAAGCCTGCCCTGCAACACTGGCATCCCAAACCCAGGCAATCCTGACAGTGCTGTCACTGGCTGTGGAGGAAGGCAGCACAGCTCTGACCAGGATGTGCCTCATGGCCTCACTTTGTAAAGGCTCCAAGGTCTTGCACAAAGGAAGGGCTAGGACCTGGAGTGAAACCTGTCTTTGTCCACACCAGCTGTACCATTAGTCTTTTCTTTTCAGGCCAGTGCTGCACAAAGGACTGCTCTTTGCACTTACCCGTGAACTACTGGAGGGTCCTGGAGTAGGGACATCAGCAGAAGCCTCACTGCTGGTACTAGGACGGCTCCTACCCAGAAAATTCCTCAATTCCTTCCTTGCTTTCTCCATCTTCTCAGGAGAACAATGCTGTGACGTAACCCTGGGCTCCCTGTGAGTGGAAAGACATTGAGCCTGTCACACACTGTATCTTTGGCACTCCTCCACACCCTCCCACAGTGCTGGATATCCTTGAGTTGCTAGGATGAGTGGGTAGCACTGAAGGTTTGATCCCCTGACTCCAGACCAACCACTGCATTCAGAGCCTGGGGGCCATCAGACTCACGTGGCTGCCTCCATGGCTCACTAACCCTGGAGAAAGAGATCGCTTTATTATTCCAGATGGGTTTTGGAGTGGGAAAACCAGCAGCATCCACAAGGAAAGCTGCTTTCCTTAAGCAGCAGGGGCTTCCCAGATCTGTGGGAGCATTCAAAAGGCTGCCAGGAGAATTTGAGTAAACTGGGACTACAAGAGAAATACTACTTTTGCTGCACCCAAATCCCTTAAAAACCTTGTCACATTTGACTCCAGTGGGAGTAGGCTACAGCCTAGGATACCAACACAGCTACTCCCAGGTGTAAGTTTGCCTCTTTCATTTAAATAATTCATGACAGATGTTTAAGCATCACCTAACACATATTAAAATATAGCCAGAAGCTTCCCTCTTTCTCCTCCTGCAGGGGATATTTTTGCTCAGCTCACAAATAATTTCTGCTCTTCCACCTTGGGAGATGCAAGTCCAGGCAAATATCACATCTGTACAGCTTTATTTTATAAAATCATTTGTGCACCGAGAGATACCAGTTAAGAACAGCTCTCAGACTTCTGGCAAGAGGATAATGCAACCCTTGGTTTTAGGCTTGTCTAAACACAGAAATGACTATTGTAACTAATTACAACAGCTAAAGTGACACAAGCCCCTCCAGCCTGCACACACATGCACTGATGAAATGATGTACACATACCTGTGTAGCTTATTCCTATAAATTATGAGTCAAAGCTCTTCATGGTGTCTCTCAAAGGTTCTGTGAGGCCAATACAGCTTACTGATCAATTCCTGCTCAGGGCTAGACCCAGACTCCTCATCCAGCCCTACAGTCTCCTGCACCCTTGCTAGGACTTTTCTTACTTGTGGTAGCTAAGCTTCTGCAGTACGAGTCTTCCAGCTCCCCACAGCTAAGTGCTGGAAAGACCTTGCCTGGTCTTGAAGGCTTGTCTGGAGTCTCATCCTGACTTGGAGACAACACCACAGAATCCTTTCCTGCCATGCCCTCTCTGCTCTGCTCTGCTCTTGAATGGCGTGAAAACTCTGCTTGCCCTATACTCTTGATGAGAGAGGGCAATCTTTTCAAAATTTCACCTTGCTGTCTGTGAGAATGAATCGGTACAGCAGAGAAAGCATTACATGCATGCCAAAGATAAGAGGGAATAACTGTGCTGGTTTATTACTGCAGGTTCAAGCCAGTGCACAATTTTGAGAGGTTGAATCAAAAAAGAAATCAGATAATAAATCAAGGTTACCATGATGCGAATCTTTTAAGTGAAATGGAGTAAACGAACAGATTGGAAAGACCTGGGAGATGAGATCAATAATACCCCCTCCCTCCTTCAAGCTAGAAAATCTCAAATATCTCTCCTCTCAGCTTTGCTTTGGCATGGCAACTGGAACCTCACACCCTGAAGAATGAATTTTCCATGGAGGATTTTGTTTTTATTAGCTATTTTATGCTCTGGCCATATCTATTTTAGCAGCCCAGCAGGACTGATTGGAATCAGCCAAGATCCAAGGATTCCTGATGAATCACTGCTGGACTCCTTCGTGCCTGCTGCACTGGCTCGGAGAACAGCAGCAAGGCAGAACGACCCTGGGGTGCCTCTCCTGATGTGTCACCTGAGCATCCTTTCCTTGGGAGCAACATGCCAACATTACTTGCTCCACTTTTGCCTCTTACCATCAGAACCCTAAAGCCATCCAATTAAAGAAGCCAGCTCCAGGACACAAGGTTTATCTGAACCTTTAGTAGGGGTGAGTGACTGAACCTATTCCCAATTTAGCAGGACTGACAATCTCTGCCTAGAACCAAAATAATGTGGCTGCTGCCCATGATGGACAAGTTTCTATGATTGAGAAAAAGTGTACCAAGCCAGCCCACAGCAGGCCTAATTCTTTGCTAGTTTGCATGCTGCGTACTCACTCACACCTCTGTAAAGTCCATCAGTGCTTACATCAAAATAAAATAAACCCCTACTTGGTGTCCAGATCAGAAACATCCATCAGGCTCTCCCAGCTGCACAGAGGGAAGGTTCCCGTGTTTGCAATTGCAAAAAAACCTGATGCACACCACTTAAAAAACAAAACCAGGCATCCAAAGTTTTCCCAGCAATTCCCCAAACAAATAAGTAAAACAGCTTCCCTGAGAGCACCAAAGCTGATGTGGATATGGGAGAAGTGCTAAGCACAAAGGGAATCCTACTCTCCTGCCACCCCTGCTGCCGGGATGTGTCTGGGTTTTCCAACAAGGAGGTTTCCCAGAGCATAGTGGGGAGCTTGTTTCAGTGCTAGCCTCCTGCTAGGTGGTTTGGCTGGTCCCATCCCCCTCTCAGGAATGGTCTCCAGGCTGGCTTCAAAGATGAGAAGAGACCCTCTTTCTTTTGCTCAGCCAAACTGCTGAGCCAAGAAATTTACTGCCGAGCAGTTCCCTCTTTCCAAGCTTCCAACACCAACTGCCTTTCCACACCCTCAAAAGAATGTGTAGCATGCAGATCTAGGGCTGTCCTCCCATCTCTGCATCCAGGGGTGACCCCAGACTTTCATTCCTGGGCAGCAGAGCTTGGCATGGATTGCCAGGGAGAGAACACCTTCCATCCTACAGCGAAAACACAAATGGCAGTTCAAGCTTTCAGCCAGCTCAGCTACAGCAATTGATGATGGTACCACATAGTTTGTGCTCAGGGATTCCTTGGCTGTCCGAGGGATCCTGAAGAAGAGCAGTGAAACTGCCCAGTGCCCCATCACACTCTAACTGGGGGCAGGAGGCTGGATACCTGCCACATTCACAGCCTTCAATCCTTCCCTACTTGGAGCACTTTCCTCAGAACTGAAGCTCTCCTTTGACAAGGAGGGACAAAGGTGGAGGAAATAGGAGCTCAGTTCATTGCAAGTAGCTGAGAAGTCTTCCTGAAAGCAGCTTCTCTGCCCTCCTCAGTAACCCTTCTCCTCCCCTTGCACACCTGGGAGCAACTCCCTGTTCTTTGCTGGCAAACATCTGGCTGGTACCAAGCTGTTCCAGCTTTAGCTATAAAACCTTGTCCTGATGCTGAGACACCTATCTCTATTAGCTTAGTCATGCTCCCTCACACCTGAAAAGCATGTTTCCTAGATATACCAGGTATGATGTATTATGCTAAATTGAACTATTCAAAGTGAGAGCATATTTTTATGGCACTGCTGACACAACATTAGCTACAGTGTCTGTGTGTCATTGTGGCAAAACTATAATTACAATTTCTCAGTAAATCCAGGCTTTACACATCCAAGAAGTCAAACTCCCACATGTCTTGCTCAACGTCTGGTACAAGCTTTTTGATCTGCTGCCTCTACTCAAATTCTTTGATCCAAAGCTTTGACAAAATAGGACTCTTTTTTTTCAAATAAGGTTTAAAATGGCTAAAAATTGCAACAGAACTAGAGAATAGTACTTTAAATATCATCTAACCCCTAAGCAAAACTGCAGATTGAAATCTAGTATTTATCTAAAATCTATTTATCTGTGCATAGCCAGCTACTAGACCATCTGGACACCAACATGCAGAAATTCCCTCTTCCTATAATTTAAGCCATACAACATAAGCTCAGACAAGGTGATGCGCTCTCAACAAACTGCTTTAAACATTATCCCGTACTTCAAATCCTTTCTACTTTAAAAAGAGAGTTGAAAGTAATTTCGGGTTTTATAGCAGCCCATTCCCTCCAACAATTTGCGGAGTTTTGAAATTGATTTTCCTCTGGGTTTTTTAAAAGCCTTCTTTTCTTCCCGATAAAAGCAGCGGGGAGGCGGGGGGAGCAGCACAGGCGAGTGGCGGCCGGTGGCGCTCGGTGAGCCCGGGGTGAGCTCGGTGAGCCCGGGATGAGCTCGGGGAGCCCGGGATGAGCTCGGGGAGCCCGGGGCGAGCTCGGGGAGCCCGGGATGAGCTCGGGGAGCCCGGGGTACAGCGGCACGGCCAGGGGTTACAGACACCGTGGGTGCCGCAGCACACCCCCGCCAAGCATTACACCGCGCCTCCAACAACGTTTGTGTCATTTACGAAGCACGACACGGATGAAACGAACGCCGCTGTCGGTTTCACTCCGGAAAGGCCGCGGCGTGCGGGAGGAGCGGCCCCGGGGCTGTTAATGTAAGGCGTGTGGAGACGGGGCAGCGCCGGGAGCGGCTTCCAGCGCCCACCCTGAGCACCAGCCGCGGGGGACGCTCCGAGGGATCCCGGCCCTGCCACTTCCAGTGTCCGGAAAGCACGAGGGGAGTCCCTCAGCACCACACCTGCGCGCCCGTCCGCCCTCCCGGCCCAGCCCGCGGGGCCCACCCCGCCCCGAGCCCCTCCTCAGAGCCCGCTCCGGGGACGGTGGGGCCCTGCCTAGCCCTGCCTCGGGCGGTACGCACCGACCGGCCCGAGTCCGCCCTGACCGGCCCGAGTCCGCCCCGACGCCGCACGCGTTGCCACGGGCGCAGGGGCGGGCAGAAGGCTCCGGCCGGAGACTGCCGCCCCCCCCGCGCGGGCCGTTGGGCTGGTCCGGAGGAGGCGCGGGGCAGCGCGGGCCCGGCCACGCCACGCCCGGGCGGGGGGGAGCGCTCGCGGGGTCTGCCCCACCTGTGCAGAGCCCGCGCTGCCGCCTCAGAGCCACCGCAGGGACACCGCAAAGCTCCCGGTGACACTTCAGCTGCCGCCGCAGGGGCATCGCAGAGCCCCTGGAGCAGCCTGAGTGTCAGCGCTACGGAGTTGCCACTGGCGTCTCTGGGTTGCCACCACAGAGCCGCCCCCTGCTACTTCAGAGTCACCACTGAGTCACAGCACTGGGGCCAACGCGGAGCTGCCACCAGAGGCTACGGCTGTGGAGCAGTGCCACCGAGCCGCCAGCAGCCCGTGCCTTCCAGGGCTGCCAGCCCCGCGGTGCGGGTGCTCGGCGTCCCGGCTAGGAGCCACCGAGTGCCGCTGGGGACAGCCCCCATTCCCCGTGTGAGGAAGGCGAGGGGCTGGGTGCCTGCCGTCCCAGTGCCACCTTCCTCACCAGCTGGCAGCCAGCCCTGCTGCCACTGTCCAGGAGGGCCCAGCAGATCCTTCCTGCATCCCATCTCCAAAACGGAGATGGCAGGTGCTGATGTAGAGCTACACATTGGCTTGTCTAAATCAACCTTGTGTACCCATGAAAGACTTGAGCTAAAATATCGTGTTGGGTGGGGATGAGGGACTGCTGGTCCTGGAGAACATGTCATCTTACAGAAGGAAAAGTGACACTGAGTCCTGTTGAACAGGCCCCAACAAGCTGGTCCCCCAGAGCAGGAATGGTGAGGAAGGGACAAGCAGTGCCAGCCCTGTGGGGGAGTGAGGAAGGACAGGTTTGGATTATTTTGGGGGAGGGGAAGGAGATGGAAAGGCAGAGAGGATAAGATTTAAAGAGAAAAAAACCCAAGCCATAGGAGATCTACTGTAAAGGAGTACAAAGGGCAGAGGAAGAAAGGATGAAACAGGAGATGAGTGGAGGCTCCTGCAGGAGGAGAGCTGTGGCAGGTTGGTGGACAGGGGCTGCTTTGTAGCTCTTTTGAGACCCCCAATGCCTGCTGGCCCAGTCCAGGCTGACAGTAAGTCCTGCTGCTTCCTAGCTGTGCACTTGGGAGAGGTGCAAGTCTGAGAAAGCAGAGCCAGAGGAGCAGGACAACCCAGCTGGCGGGCTGGCCCAAGGGATGTCCACTAGGTCTTGTGGGGGGGCAGAGAATTAGGCAAAGAGGCACCAGGATGGGGGGCATGCCATGGAGAGGCAGCAGAGCCCGGGCCGAGAGCACTGGCTCCTCTCCCTGCCTGGGTACCTTCTGGGGGTAAAGCACCTGCTAGTCAAGGGTGGTGAGGCATTTTTGCCATCTGAAAATTTGCAAGTGAGGGGATGTGAAGTTTGGACAGAGAAAGGTGGGGCAGGCAGAGCCTCAGAGAAGAAACACAAGCTTCTCTAGATAAGCCAGCTCCCTCACAGCAATGCTCAACTGCTGGTAAGGTATTCACAGGATCAGCCCCATGCAGCACGGAGGTCTCTGGGTGGATTTGCACTCCTGAACTGCTCCCAGCCCCACTGAAAGCAGCGGATGCTGGAGAAACTCCCAGGTGTATGTCCTCTGTCATATTGCTGGCCTCATCGCTTTACTTGAGTAAGGAGCGCTGCTGGCTTGCCTCAATTATGTTTGATATAATTACAGCTCTTGCTGGAGTTCCCTGGAGTCACATCCCAGATGGTTTCTCTGATTGAGAGGAAACAATGGTGGAGCCCCGTTGCCCTTTGCATGGGAAAAATATGCATCCATTTCATGCTGGTTTCATCCCTCCTGCAGTGGGCTGGGATTCACAGCAGGTCTTGCTCTTCCTGTGGTCAGCTGGGCTTCATTTTGGACCAGGCTTTCAAAGTTCACCACAAAATGCTTCAGCAAGTCAGGAGGTGAAAGCCCCGTTGATTCAACTGGCTGGGCTTTCACAAACCCACCAGGCCAGAACAGAAAGCAAACGGGTGTGTGAGCCAGCTGCTCTCTGTCTGTGTGCTGCCATGTCTGAGCCATTCCCTGACCTGCCTTCAAAAGGCCTTTCTGGTTCTCCAGAGCCTTGCTCCCAGGTGTTGCAGCAGGATGTGCTGGCACTGTGTCCTGCTTCCGTGGGTACTCCTTTAGCCCAGGAAGACCAGGCAGGGCAATGTGCTACCTACCCACTTGCAAAGTGCAGGTTCAAAGTGGCAGTGGTGATGGTTGGCACAGCTGAGCATCTCTGTGCTTTCACCTTCTCATATCAGTCCGAGCTGAGATCCTATCCCTGGCTGGGCCAGCACAAAAGGTTTAGTGTTGTCTTTCCTCTGAGAGTCCTTCTTAGTGCTCCTTTTCTACAATGGGCTCTTCTGAGGCCACAGATTTGATGCTGAGTTCCCAAGAAAACAGTTCTTCAAGAAGAGGTTCCTGAGTCCCTGCTGAAACACGTTGGTCAGTGACTTACCCAGTATTTTCCTTAGTGCAAGGCTGTTTTGGGAGCAGGAATACACTATTCTCCCTGTCTCCTGTCACACCCCTGGAGTGAAAGCATGAGCAAATGTTAGCAGAGTCTGGATTCCTAAGGAGGGAGAGAACTCTTACACATTTACCAGACATGAGAATCAAACCAGTTTCAGTAGGTGTTAGGATGTGAGCTGGCACTGGAAAGGAGAAATATGTGAAATGCTAGTGGCTTATTCTGTCTCTGAGGCTCTTTTCTGACTGAAGAGCCCAGCTTTTCTTCTACATGGTCTGAGCTGTTGGAGTCACTTTTCCTGCTCTGTACTTTCACTCATTTGGCTCTCCTGCATCTATCCCAATCCTATAGCCCAGAAAACCCTGTATCACACCAAAACTTGCTTCTACAGAGAACAGCCTTCCCTTCATTATGGGAGGAAGAATAAAATAGCAAAAATCCCGACTTCTGTGGACCTTGGAGATGATGTGCAGGTTTTTTTGTTCTATCACTTGCACCTACCCTCTACCGTGGGTGGCAGGCCCCATCAGATTTAGCAGTATTTCCATACCCACCCCACACACATTTTGCCGAAGGTGTAAATGATCCTTAAAGCACAAGGCCACTAGAGAATAAGGCCCTAGATTTCTCTGTCTCCACACCTACACGTGTTCCCACACACAAGATACAGCATTAATCTCGAGTAAAACACCACATGTTGACAATGCTAACAGTATATTTGACAGAAAGTTCTCAGATTGAACCCCATCGAACACAAAACCCTGAGAAACTCATAAAGCAGGGAGATTCAGGACAATGTCTGGCTTCTTGTTGCCTCAGCACTTCTCCTGAAGGTGCAGGTTGATTCTAGGGAGGTGATATCAAGCCAGATTCTCTTTATATTCCTGCTGCTTTCAACTGCTCTCCTCACACAAGGCTGTTACCTTGAATTCAGTCAGGCTGGGACCAGTGAACAGTTTGTAGCTGCAAGCTCTGTACTTTCCAGACAGTTTTTGCTTTAGAAAGTGACGAGACTTTGGCTTCAATAGTGACATTCTTGTTAGTTAACTTTACCCTTCATTTCCACCACTGTGCCACAGTACCTCATGTCCCCAGCGTGTGTTCTCTCACACTGGGGATCACACCACTAACCCAGCCAGGAGGCTTCCTCAAGGAATTTGCAGGCAGAGGTTACTGTCCCAAGAAAGACACACAAAAAGTATGGGGCTGTCCAGAAGGAGAAATATGACAGTGAAGATTACCAGGGCTGAGCCTGAGCAGGCATGGAGCAGTGGGGATGGAGATGATAAACAAGCCTCAGTGATGAGATCTCAGCAGTGGTGGGCAGAGGTGGTTGCAGTAGCCATTTTCACACAGTTGGTTCAGCTGATTTGGCCAGAACTGCCTCAAATGCACTGCTGTTGTTCCTCATGGGGCTGCTGACAGAAAGAGCTTGTCAGCCAGCAAGCTCCCAGTAAGTTGGGAGATTTTTCCAAGACGAGTCCATATGTACTTTATAGGCACCTTGACTCCACAGAAGGTTAGTGGCAGAGGTGCTCCAGAATATCCCACCCTCAGCTCCCAAATCCCCTGGAGCTAGACCCTTAAATTCCTCAGAATTCCTAACAGATCAATGGCTAGATTTTGTGCAGATGACAGGTCATCTGTCAGAACATACACAGGAGGTTTGGAGCTCTGTAGCTCCATAGCAAATATGGTGCAGTTACTTTCCCATTACTTGCCTCCTTATAGGAAGGCTGGAAAATTTCCCTGAAGCTTCCAGAGGATCTTCAAGCTTTTTATGAGAGATGGAGGCATCTTGGCTCCCCACCACAGGAGAACTTGCTGGGGGTTGTGGAGAGTTCTGGTTCAAGTCTGCGATCTGACCCAGACCCATCAGTCTCAACACTGAATCTCCTCTCAGCAGGTAAAAGTTGAAATGATCTGGCTTTGAGCAAAAATTCCAGCCTTTGCTGACAAACAGCAACAGACTCCTGTGAAAAGCCTTTCTTTCAACCAACTGGCACCTGATCAAGGAATCCCCAACCTGTTCAGATTTTTTCCACTGGAAAGCATATGCCAAAAGCTGGAATAGATCATCATGTGAACACGGCTGTTTCACATGCTGTACAGAACAGGGCCTGAGCCAGCAGGCCAAAGAGAGCAGCAAAACCAATACATGTCTCTGCACCATGAGAGGACAACTCAAGATTTTTTGGTTTAAAATGGCTTCAAGACAGAATTTCTTGAACTTGTTCATCAGTTGATTTATTGCACCAGGTGCCAGCCTGACTTCCTGCCATCAAGACACAATGCTGTCAGTAGTTGGGCATTCATACCATTTGTCTGTCTGGCCCATCTACTCTTGAAGTACCTTTCACTTGGCAGGGAATATTCTCTGTAAATAGCTCTTTTAAACACAAGAAACTATTTAAAACTGTTGGTGGAAAGTGAACAAAAAACCAGAAACAAACAACCTCCCTCCCTCCAAACAAACAAACAAAAGACAAAAAAACCCCACAGAAAAAAAAACCCAAGAGAGTTTTTTGCTATTTTCCATCATGTTTTTGTATTCAACTGGTAATTTTAGTGATGTAAATATGAATTTAGATATGAAACCCAGAGGAGAAAGGGAGCAGAGTTTGGATGTGACCTTTTGTTGCCTCTCAGCCTGCCTATCCCACATCCAGTGTAAAAGGAATTACTGGTGTGTCCATCCCACAGAGCAGGTGACATTTCTGGGGATCTCAGTGAGAAGGAGATTCCTGAAGCTTGAGGCTGTGCTTCTTCTGCCCAAAGAAATTGTCACCTGCTTAGTGAGTGCCAATCTTTTGCCTCGGTACAGGGTGCAGAGCTCAGAGACGGCAAAATCTGAAGAAAGCTGTGGCTGTGGCATTGCTGGGAGGAACTGGGCAACCAAGTGAGAGGAATTATAGCTTCCAAATGTGTACCGACATCCTGCTAATTCCCAGCTCTCCCCCTACTCCCTCCTCTGCAGACGTTCCAGTCCCCACTTCAATACCTGCCAGGTCCTTTTAGAGAGCTGACATTTCCATTCCTGACATTTTCTGCAGCTCCATCTGGGAATTAATGTCCGGATATTAGCAGCGATGGGGCCGTTTATCATAATTAGTCTCATGAAGCTACTAAGCATCCAACTATTTTTCATCAGCACCGAGGAAATAAACTGCAGAATCCAGTAGACGAGACGGACGATTTATTTATTGATTGATTTATTTTGGTCTGTCAGGATGCAGCTTTAAAGTTTGTCGAGATGAGCAATGCTCCTCAGAGGCAGTGACGACAGTAGGGCTGGCTCACCTTGGGTGTGCAAGCTGCAGAGAATAGGTCCCCAAACCCCCTGAGACAGTGAGGAGGCATTTGTTATCCTATTATTATCCTGCTATCCTAGGCTCTAGCCTCCTGCACTTTTAAAATGACAAGTTGTGACAGGTTGAACCTCGTCTGGACAAGCTCAGGAAGAGCAAGCTGCTAGCCCCATGATGGCATTATGAACAAAAGCCATCTCCAGGCATGGTTTTTCTTCTCTGTCAGGAGCAAAGCAAGGGTGCTGTGTACCCTACAGGAGGTGGCACAAGGGCCAGCAGTTCCAGGACTCTCATTTGGCTGGGTCATGCTTGGACCTTAATGCTGAGCAGAGGATGCTGCAGGCAGCACATGTGTCTGTCACCTTCCAGAGGTGCCTGGGAGCAGATGAAGCCGTTTTCTCACTTGTCGTCCCAATTGAAGCAGGGCAAAGTACAAGCTTGTTGTTTTCCTTCCCAAAGGATTGGGATTGAAGGGCAGGGAAGCAAAGTTCCATACACAAGAGATCTCATGCTGTGTCCACTACAAGCAGGGGAAGGTTCTTTGGAAGAGTCTGTGGATCTTATCCTTGCCAGAGAAGGTGGATAATGCTTGCTGTCATCTCAGTCTTAATTTTGGGGGGCCTGTGCACTAGATTGTCCATGTTTCTGTGAGTTTGGCTCCAGCTCCCTGCTCTCCAGGCTGCTGAAACCTAACAAGGTTTGTTATCCATCCTGATGGATACTACTCAGGGCAAGGAGCCTGTATTGATTTCAGGAGCTCTTCTACCATTTTTCAAGCTTCAGTGACCTCCTTACATGTTCTGAGTGGGATGAGATGGGAGATGTCTGGCAGAGTAATCTGCCCTGCACCACACTGCTCCATATGGCTCGTAGCCCATCTGCCCAAGAATGAGGATTACAATGCTGTGTGGAGCTCCTGCCCAGAGTGAGGCATGAAGGGCTTCTGAATTCGGTGTTGCTCTTCTCTCTATCCCCATAAAACCCCACAAAGTCTTGCTACATCCCACACACCTCAGTGCTCACCTGCAGCAAGCCCACCTCCTCCCTGCAGGCTGATTATCAAGAGCTTTCCATCCTGAGGTTTGCTATGCAAACATCAAACATTTGTGTTTAAATATTACACTCTTCTGCTGATGTGAAGCTAGTAATTACAGCCAGATGGGACCTGGCTCACAGGCAGACACAGGGCCCACACGCTGCTCAGTGGTGGCTTTTTTTTGTGAAACCATGTGGCCAACCACCAGCAGAAATATCAAAAAAGCTGAATGCAATTAAAAACAATGGGGAAAAAAAAAGCATTCTAAATATATCGTGCAATGAATTCCAGGTGAGCACTAAATGTTCTGGCTGCAGTGCCTGGCAGCCCTAGTACTATATGTGGGACATGATCCAAGTCAGTGTGCTCAAGCCACGCATCCCTCAGGCACAGCCCGGCGATGACATGCACTGATTTGGTGTCAGCACCTCCTGCAGCACCAGCAGGGTCTGATCCTGCAAAGCCTCCCTCAGCTGAGGCAGAGCTCTTTTTGCACAAGGGCTTGATTCAGCCCATGCTCTAGTCCATCCAAGTGGCCCCTATAAGGGTATCACAATCCCAGGGCCATCACGCTGCTGGCGTGAGCTTGCAGCAGCTGCTGCCTCCTCAGCTGCTGAGTGGAGGGATCACCTTCACTGCACAGGCCTGCACAAATTTCTGCCTTGCACAAGCTGCCCAGAGTAGAAAATACTTCATTTTCTACCACCTCCAGGATTTCAGATTGCAGTGAGTGGTGAATTTTTTCCCCTTGGATCATAGCCCACAGTCTGTATTCACATTCTACATCTGATTGTGTTTTTAATAGATAATCTCCCCATTGTCTCTCCCCTACACATCAACCAAAAGGTGAGCAGGAACGTACCAGTTTAAGCAAAATGCCCCCGCTGTTTGTCCTACCCATCACCTGTGTTGTATATACACAGCACCAAGTGCCCAGGAAACAATCCCCTCCTTGCCCCACACACCTGATTGAGTTCCAGCAGTAACAGTGATGCAGGTAATAGCCACCACTGTTGCCTGAAAGAAGGGCTAGAGTTAGCCCATCATACACATTTTAAGTATCCCCAGAAACCACTGCAGGTGATGCCATTTCAAGCTATAAATGCTACAGCCCTTCCTCTGCAAATCAATCCAGCCCTATGGCTCACTCTCTTTTTTACTCTCAGGATGCTTCCAAGCCAAGCAGTGCAAAGCCAGAGCCCAGTTTCCTGTCCAAACATCCAGGGATGTTTAATTCCTCAGGACAGCTGCTGGGATATGTCCTCCATGCTGTAACAGTCAGCATTACACAGGTACCTGCTCACCCAGCCATCTGCAAATGGTGTCCCACAGCCAGCCTGCCAAACAGGAGCCAAGCAGCTCTGGTTGCAAGGAGAAGAAAGAGAAAACGGGAAAAAAAAAAAAAANCGGAAAAAAAAAAAAAAAAAATCATTGCTTTGTGGGAAACCCTAGAACCATAGCAAACATGTGCTGTCATTTGAGACAAGCACCAAGCCCTGATAGGTTTCCTTGTTGAGGAAATCAGGATCAGCCTTGCTGGGAGGTGGAGAACCTTGATCTCACTTGTGTGCCATCTCTCTGGGGTCTGCTTCTCCCTCCTCCTGCGCTCCAAAGGTTTCTAACTTCCCAAATCTTCCTCAAGGGATCACGAGTAGAGCTTTCCAAAGAAGCTTGTTTCTGATGCCATATACCCCAGGAGAG
>VZTB01000131.1:4932-28104 GCA_013397245.1 Thryothorus ludovicianus
CGGGCAAAGGCTCAGCCCGGCAGGGGCGGGCCGCTCGCCTGCCCCGCCCAGCACAAGCAGCCCCGGCGGGGCCGGAGCCCGAGCGTCCCGCTATGCCCGGCCCGGGGGGGCCCGGCCGGCTCGCACAGACCGGCTCGGGGCAGCGCGGCCCGGCCGCCGCCGCAGCAGCGCTCTCACCCCGGTCCAGTACCACCAGAACCGAGCTCGCCTCGTGCGATTACGAGTGGATAATGCTCCCTGTAAACGGGCTGCTTGGGTGAGTTAACACGGGACGAGGTGGTTTCTTTTCTCCTCGTTACACTTAAGAGACTCCTGCAGCATGGCTCTTACACAGCCATGTTCCCACATTAGTTTATGCACAGGACTTTTAACTCAAAGCTGCTTTCTTTTTCCTTCTTACAGAACCATGATTAATCCTAGCAAGCCACCATGTCCTTCCTCAATGACGAGCCTTTAGACTGCTCTGTCATATGTATACAGAGAAGATCTGTGTAGTAGCACTGTGGTGCATGGTAGTGGTTTTGACTTTTTGTGTTGCTTAGCAAGCTAAAGGAAGAGTCCTTGCAGATAGAAAGATAGCTTTCTAAGAAAGGCTCTTCCTTCCTACACCACTTTTAATCCTGGTTGCAATGGATCCTCACGTATATATTTTTCTCAGTTCAGTTTGTTGCTTAAGCTATAAAATCCTGCCTTTATTCTATTGCTGGGTTACTTACAAAAGTAGAATGTCTCTTCAAGCCTGAGAAAGGAGTCAGAATTATGAACCAAGAACTATGGTCGGTATAAAAGTTATCCAGGAAGTGACCACAGCAGAGGTATCACAGGATTGTTCCCTGCTATGGTAACATCTAACTTTAGGTCTCCTTTTACTCTCCATTCCATCATCTGTCCCGGTCATGAAGCACCTCTTTAGAAAGAAATGTAGGGATGGCTTCAGACCATATTAAACAATTACATGCCACCTGCAAGTAAATAACTCTTTTGATTGCCTCCTTTTAATGTATATAATTATGTAATGATGCTTTGCTTGCATTACTGTAGAGGATTTTTTCCAGTTTTTTCCATCTAAAGGAAAAGAGAATGTTAAGGATATTTTTCTCTGTATTTCCACAACTAGACCTTATCTCCATGTCTTATTTCAAATGCGTTCATTGAACTGTTGCTCTGAGCAGCATCACTTGTTCTAACTTAACAAGGCTACAACAAGAGAGAAAAGTAAGAAAAGGAATAATGGATTATTGGAGTCTCCCAGTACTGTGGCTTTTGAGCATTAGTCTCTTCCATGTTTCTGTCGCTACCTTAAACAGACTTCTGTTCAGCATGGAGGAAGACCCTAACGCATTCCCTTTTTGTGGGAGTAGAATATTCAGACCTTTAAATTGTGGCCCTGTGGTCTCTCCAGAGATTTCTACCCCTTGCTCAGGTCCACCTTAATGCTTGTGCAGACACATACCAAGTTCAGTCAGGGAACTGACTTGTCTGAAAAAGTGATTATATATTTGGTAAAGATCATCTTCACCATAATAAACTCCCCGAATTAACTCATGCAGTCACACAAGCACCATTACTGCTCTCCCTGCAAGGGAGAGCATACCAAATGTACATCAGCCTGAGATATGGGGCAAACAAGCTTATAGCCCCCTTCATTCATGCTGTGTGGTGGCTAGAAGCACTAAAAAGCGGGAGACAGTTGCTTTGACTCTGGAAATGCTGATACGAAGCCAGTTATCAGTAGCCCTACGTCGCCACATAGAGACTTGAAAAATCCAAGAGCAAACTGGAGAATTCTGGAAAAGGTAGCTCTCCCAGCTACCAGGATGTAGAATTCTAGAGGATGATAGCCAAAAGGTGGCTAGCATACTGCTAGGCTGCTCTTTCCTATTTCATAGCTGCACCATGCCTTAAGAGTTCAAGAGAACCAAGACACTTGGAATTTTTTGCAGAATCCTAGTATCTAGAATTCTTTTAAATTCTGTCGTGCCGTTACACTGCTTTGCTAGAATTAATTCTTTATTACAACACTGAAAACATTACGGAAATTTTGTTGTTTTCTCTTGTAAGCTTGTCGGGCACAAAAAGTAAGCACAGAAAAAGAAGATAAAATAATCTTCCCTACAACCACCACTATCAAGAATGAAGGACACAGTCTTTCAATGTTTACCAGGTGATTATAATTTTCATCTGTTCTAAACTATTTTAGTTCTGAAGGTAATTATTCACTTACTTTGAAACTGAGGCTTCCCTGGTAAATTTCTTTGCCGGTTTTTTTTTCAATAGATGCAAAGATTCTTTGTTTTACTATTCACAATTCACGATTAATGGTCTGGTGGTACAGTAATTATGCCAGTAGTAAATGGTTGTTCAAATTTTGCACACACTATCACCCAAAACCTGGTTTCTCACATCAACCTTGAATTAATTCATCATCCAGTTTAATAATTAAATTGCTGAGTATGTATAGCCACAGTTACAAAAGCGCATCTCTGACCTTAACCCATCCATGCATTTTTTCACTTCACAGTGCACATAAATGCATGTAAAAATAACTCTTGACAACTCTTAAGACTGAAGTGAATTGATTTACAAGAAGTAAAACCAGTCAATGTTGTTTCTTTTAGCATATTCTTTTCAGTTTTCAAGATTATTTTTGAGGCATGTTCCAGTTGCAAAAAAATAACTAGGCTTTTATTTAACTCAAAAATATAAAATTTTCCATCTCTAAAGCAGTGTTCCTAAAGAAATTGGATGAATGAACATTTAATTTAGAAAAGAAGCACACACAGACCATACTTGGAACATAAATACAAACAAAATTCTGATATTTTGAAGTAAGAAGTGTATAGAGAACAAATTCAGGTAACTATTTTTGAATGGCATCTCTATAAGTGTTCTCAGACATCTCTTCAGGACTGGTGCTGTTTGTAGGATAGTACTGGAGATACAGGCAGAACTGGTGATACTGGAATTGTAGTCAACACCTGATTCTGGAACAAAAATGTCTTAATCCTACCAAACACCCAAAGAAAGATAAGGAGGATGCTGACATACTGGATCCAGGCAAATTTAATAATTTCCCAAAATCCTGGCTGATATTTAAAGCAAGTCAAGGAGTTTTTAATAGAGAAGCTTCTTATGCTACCACTGCAAATCTAAACAAATAAATTCACAGGAAGAAAGGCACAGACCTTGTTAATACATCAGTTTGTGCCACAAATGCTAAGACTCTGAACCACAGAAACCCCTAAAAGTCTTCTACCATTGTAGGTAACAAAAACTGGAGAGAATGTCTGTCCTAGAAGACATTTAAACCAATTCTGGGTAAAGTACCTGCTTTGTGCCTGAGTCATCAGGAAGTACTTATTGTTAATATTCAGGTAGGTAAATCTTGTAAGAAGTGTGCTCCATACAAATTTTTCTAAATGCAGACTTGTTCTTGGCTAAGAAAAAGAGCAAAGAATGTAACAAACGAAGAATTATTTTGTAAAAAAAAGAAAAAAATTCCAGTCTATCTGCACATGAATAGATGTAACAACCTCCCACTGCAGGAGTTATTATTTGGTGAGGTGATCTTGCATACAGATTTCTAATTATTTGCTTTTGGTCACAGACTACAGTCTCATGCTTTGCAGGTGGCATCTGTGACAGATCAGGACAGCAGTACTGCAGAACCAAAGCATGATTACTGTGAATATTCCCTGAAAATAGCTAACGAACTGTTTTAAAGGCCTTTTTGCCAAAGCTGAAAAGCAACACAGGTTTCCAATAAAGAAAGGCAAAAAGTGGTTATGCAAGCACAATCATCTGAAGGAATGGACAAGTAGGTATTTCATTGACTCCATAACTGTAGCATTTGTTTAGCTAAGAAAAAAAAGTTTAGCAACACAACTAGGAGAAAATAGTTTTCATTTGGCCTGTATGTGATGGAGCTCAAATAATATAACCCTGTCGTGTCACAGCTTGTGCAGTTTTCAAAGGATATAAGATAACTTCCACTGGGTAATGAATGGTGGCATTAATGATAAAGGGCGTATCCATTGCTCTTCCAGTCATCCAAACAGGGCTGGGATCTGAAAAGACTGTTGTCACTAAAATGAAGAAAGGAAACATCCAGGTTAAGGGGCTTTTAGGTATTAGTACAGAAGTCATATACCTCACAAAACAGCTGCCTAACTACTACTGTCCTGTAGCTATCCATTCAGGCTTACCATTTCTATCCCAGTATGCTGCAATGATGTTTGCTAGATCATAGTCACTTGCAAAAGGACTTGTGCCATTGACCACCGACACCTGTTACAACAAGGATACACTTTAATTATTTCTCCAGTCTTCAAGACGGTAATTCTAATGAGTTTCTTCCACAAAGTAGCTCATTTCAAGGAATGAGCATAAACATCAGGATGAATATCTTGGCAGAATAATGTCTTCCCTCCTGTAGTCTAACAAGAAAACATCAGTTCCAAAGCCTTACAGTTCACTCTGTGCAGTAGTACAAATAATTAGGGTTTCACCTATGATACCAGGAGGTTTAAGAGGTTGGGGTGGGGTGGTTGGTAAATTGAAGGGGAAGGGAAAAATGTTTCCTCACATTGTATCTGGTATCCAGTCCACAATGGTTAAGTAATTGCCTCTGGTTTAATTTCAAGTCTCCATTCACATAGAGCTGAGACCCTGGCACAGGAGAAAAAAACTGAAGAAAAGCCATGCTCTGCATCACAAATGTTGACATTCTCTGAAACAGTGAACACAAAATAAGGAAAATTTAGGAGGAGGAGAGGGAACACAACACACTTTTCTACCTCTTGGTATCTACAAAATTTTCTACACGGATTTGATTTTTCTACTACTCCCAAGTTTCAGATCATCATCTTAGTCCAAATAAAAAAAATAGGAATTTTTTTTTAAAAAGTGAACTACCTTAGTTAATAGTTAACTAATTTTATTAACTCAACACTGAGTTCCACAGGAAATTCAGTGAAGTCCAACATCTGCGGCTAATGACAGAAATATTTGACTAGCCATAACATGTAAAAAGCAGCAAGGTGACTAAACACATTCATTGGAGACATACTTTAAAAAAACTCACCAGTCAAAATCAAGGACTTATACTCTACAAGAACCAGATAAAGAAGGTAGATCCTTAGTTTTCAATCACTCAGTCTGAAGGAAAATTTTCACATTTACAGTGGAATAAAAAGTGTTGTGAATATTGTAACTGTGATACAAATACCTGACCAAATACTTCAGCCCAATTTTAGGACTGTTGGGCCTTTTTTCTGGGCCTCAGGCTTAAGAATGTTTTGTACACCTCACAGCTATGCCTGCTAAGCTTATGCATCTACAATCAGCAAGACTCTCTAAAGAAACAGCCTAATTTCCCTAGGAAAACAACTTCCTGTCTGTGTGGCTGCACACAACACTGCTCTATATTATTGCTCCTTTCAGATGTGTCCCTTGGTTCTCTGTGTGCTAGTGTTTCACTCTTTGCTTTAGGTATTAATTGCACTGCCACTTGAGGTACAGTGGCAATGGAATTGTATTGTCTTGTCTTCCTGTAACACTTTCTTCCTCTTTTCAGTTACAAGATACAGAAGATCCTGGCAGATGATTATGGACGCTTCAAGAGCTGTTAAGCAAAATCTAAGGAGTTTTAGGGTGCTGCAACAGCCTGACTCTCCACCTCAGAAAATGAACTGGTTATGTCAAGACACAGACAGCAGTGTGTAGAAACGCACATCCTTCTGCCTATTGCAAGACTTTCAGTTATTTCCAGGTGCCACCCACACTGATACTCTTGTGCATTTCTGTCCTGTATGGTGCACCATAGCCCAAGAGAATATAGAGCTTAAGAATTAAAAAAAAAAAACCACCTAAAAAAGTGTATCAAAATACGCAAGAGAGCTAGACTAGGAATGACACAGCAGAGGAAGGGAAAATTAAATACTTTTCTGTAAAATACATATTTTACATAGGAATTTCAAATGTGAAAAATTTCTTTTCCTCTTTTGTATAACCACTACTGGAATATTACAATGGGTACATCACAACAAACAAAACTAAAAATGCTCACATAAAGCTGGTAGGAAAAGAGTAGAATCAGCTGAACGCCAACTACATGCTCTGTTGGTTGTAGTGGAAGTTCCAATGTAAAATGCAACTGATCCATTTTGCCATCTTGATTTTTGTCTTCTTCTCTAGTCTAAAGAATTTTTTTTTAAAGACAGGAATTTCTGTTAGAAAGAAAACCAAAGAAAGTAAAACCCCAGGGGACCTCCACAACTGCAGCACGCACATACCAAAGAAGCAAATAAACTGCATAGTTAGGACTATTTACAGAGGACTAGAGACAAACAAGAAGCCTACACTGTTGTCTGTTATACAATGTCTCATGTACCTCTCCAGGAAGGGAAAGTTTACTTCAAGGTCTTTTCTGCCCTACACCATTTCGTCTCCCCTGCATGCTACAAAGCATGCCTTTAGTGCTGGATCTTCTGTAAGACACGGTGCCAATGGTCAGGCTTGTGCCTCCCGCCACTGCAGCATGCCTCTTAAATGGCCTCTGTATGCTGATTCCTGGCTGTGAGCCAAGGCTTGCCATGCTCATGTGCCAGTGTCCAGTACTTCAGTTACGGGCAAATACAGCAGGGCTCATAACAGAGGCAGACAGAAAAATAACTGCCACTGTGAAATGCCAGAAAGAAAAGTGACTGCAAGACAGAAATTATGTGCTTCTCAAGGCAACTTTCTGCTTCCAAATCTAGGGGCTACCCTGCAAACTTCACATCATGACAAGCCACGTGGCCAGGGGAGAGAGGCACAACTAACTTGATGAAAGTAAACTGATGTATTCATGCAAAACACCAGTGGTGGTTGCAGACATGGTTTAGTGGCAAAATTGGTAATGACTGGACTTGTTCTTAAGGGCTTCTTCCAATCTAAGTAATGCTATGATTCAGTAACTGAGAGAGCTCATTAAATCTAGCAAATTCCGATGTGAAGCACAAGGTTACACATAAAGCTGCTGCTACCTGAAGGCAGCAGTGCCTGAGGGCCACCCGCTCAAAAGCGCCATCAGCACTCGTGCCCTGAGCCGGATGCCGGTCCGCTGGCCCCGCTATGCAGCCTCGCGTCTCGCCACTGTTGCCGGGCCGCCCCGGACAGGCCTACCGACAGGAGCGGGACTCGGAGCCGGTCCCCCTGGAGATTGTTGAACGCTGGGAATGTACTCCACGCCAAGAAGGTGTCCGGGCCGGACCCCATGGTGGCGACGAAAAGAACCTCGTACCGGAAACGAATAGTGGGCTGCTCCAGGTACGCGCTCTGCTTCAGCCAGAAACCTGAGGGCAGAAACAGCACGAGGTTTCAGGGCTGCGCCGAGCCCGGCCGGGGCGCGTGGGGTCCAGTGGCGCTCACCGTGGCTCCGGTACGCCACCAGCAGCGGCGGCACATAGGTGAGCGCCGTGATGAGCAACAGCGCCAGTGCAGCGGCGGAGCAGAGCCCAGCCCGGTAGCGCGTGTACAGCGCGGGATGCGAGAACAGCTCCACGCCAGCCATGGCGAGCGGCCCTCAGTGCCCTTCAGCGCTGCGCTGGCGGAGCGTCGGACTGACGAGACGCCACGCCAATCAGCGCCGAGGGGCCGGGCGCATCAGGCAATGAACGCGCAGCGCTGCCTCCAGGGGCCGCCGGCGAGACAGCGCCCGGCAGCGGCATGGGGACACACGGATGGGGACACCTGCCGGGGCAGACAAGTCTGTGGAGCGGCTTCGAGTGTCCCGGCAGCGCTGCGGACGGCTCCGCACCCGGCAGGTGGCTCCGTCCCCGGATGCCACAGCCCCGCCCCGCGGTCCCCGGCCGGAAGCGCGGCTGCTCCGGCGGTTGCCGGGGAACGGGTGAAGCGGAAGTCCCGCCTGCCGAGCCGCGGCTGTTGTTGTGACAGGGACCGTGACAGCGACAGGCCCGGCACGAGCCCCCGCCCCCGGCACACGGGCCTTGCCGCCTCTGGCTTCGCTCGCCGCCCGCTTGCACCATGAAGTGGATGTTCAAGGAGGACCACGCGCTGGGTAAGGGGGAGTCCTGGCCAGGCACTGCCTAGACGCGGCCCTGCTGCCCTCAGTCTCCCATGTCGCCATCTGTCGCGGTGGACTTCCCCAGGAGGTCGTGTTGTCTGTGGGCGGACAGCCGCTGGCGGCCCTCGCCGAAGGGTGGTGCGATGCCCGGGGACGGCCTCCCCGAAAAGCTAGAGACCCTCTCGGAGAGGGCACTATGCTCGCGATCCCCGCAGCTCACGGCCCTGCCGGCGCTGCCCTCTTGGCCTAGGACACCGGCAATATTATTACTGTGCAGTGACTAATTATGAGTTTTGTTCACAGAGCACAGATGTGTCGAGTCCGCAAAAATTCGAGCCAAATACCCCGACCGTGTCCCGGTGAGTAACCACGCCAGCTTTAACGGAGTATGTAGAGGCCAAGGTGGATAAACTGTTTCCATCCTGCCCACCCTGATGAGTTCTTACTAAGTAAAGCCATTTCCTTTTTTGTGTCCTTAGATGTTCTAAAGAATCCCGAAACACATCTTAACTACTCCAAAATTTCCTCCTCTGCCCCGGTGCATATTGACAAATAAGCTTTCTAAGCATTTTCCAGGGATTTTTGTGATAGATCACGGTCCTGCTTACTTCTAATGGCAATTATATCTCAGCAAACATCTTCATTGTCTTGAAGATTGTGCCTGATCCTTAGAAAGATTATAAAGACTCTTGAAACCTTGACCATCTTAATTAGATGATAACCCTCATGTATTCCATGCTTATAACCAGGCATCATGGTGAATTTCCCCATGCAAACCCAGCTTTGAAGAGCCAATGCAAGTGGTGACCCCTCCTTTCTGCATTAATGCCTACCAATCTGCTAAGTAGTGAATGACCTCTCTTCTCTCCACAATCCCTTCCACCATGTTTCAGTCTCTGAAAAGACTGCAGTTGACTTCCTTAGGTAACAGCTAGCAACACAGCCACATTCTCAACTTAATTGTTTGAGTGTAAAATTTCCCACATCCCATCTGACCACGCAGCACTTAGTGACACTCCTGCCTCTCAACTTTTGGTAAGTAACTTCTCCATTAGCACAGCCCAGAGAAGAATCTTTATGCCCATTGACTTTTTCTGCTGCTCAGTTGTACCTAGTCACAAGATTTTCTCCAGTTGCAGTCTGGCAAGCTGATGGGATCCTTGCTGTTCTCAATTGACTAACTATCACCTCACACATAGACTGCAACATCTTTAATGACCATACATCTCCACAGCATCCCTTCATCCATTTCAAAAATACCCTTGATAACCTTAGGGGAAAAAGAACCAAACTCATAGTGGGAGTCAGAATGACATGCTGCTGTATCAGGAATGGACAGCAAGGTACAGACAGATAGAGAAATTACATCTCAAATTACAGCAATCCTTTGTCTGGACTGGTATGTTTTCTGCTTGATGATTCAAACTGAACTGCGTACCATTGATCCAAATAGTTGGTATCAATTTAATAGTCAGAAGCGTTTTTCAGACTTTGTGTTTCAAGTGGAATGCAGAGCTAAGGAATGGAGGCCCTGGAACCTCTTGTAAACCCTATTTCCTGACCTGCTGTATTTTTCCTTCAAGAATCAGTCTGAGTAGTACAATCAGCATCGTGTCTTTTTTACAAGCAATACTTAATTATCCTTCCCCCTGTACCTGTTGGTTTTTGTTTGGTTTATTTTGTTTGGTTTTGTTTGTGGCCATCTTGCTATCTTTCCTTCCTGTAGTCAGTTTCTGATTTCCGAAGCAACAGTGAAATACTCTAAATATGAGTTCAGCAGAATACAAAAGCAGTCCTGAAGGATCACCTCCTAGTCCTTTGCCCAATGCAGTCCAGGACACTGTTAGCCTTACTCATGTCCAGGGTACTCTGCTGCTTCATTTTCAACTTTGGGTCCAGATTGCAATAATTTCACATTGTCAGTGTACAAAAGGTTATGTGATGTGTGTACTTTCCTGTCACAGGTGTCCTTAAGGCATAATGCACTTTTTCACCCCATGGCTGCCAAACACAGGCACACGAAGTTTCAAGCTATTGTGTATATGAATGTAGGTTTCCGTGCAGCTGTAAAATTATGTTTTACAGTGCTGAGCCAGTTCTACCTCCGATTTGGTTGTGGTCAGGAAACCTTTTTGTTCATCCCCTCTGCTCACCATTGTAAGCCTGTCCAAGCAAGTGAAGCTGTCTGTTCATACCAATACTGAACAGCCTGATCTTCACACTTGCACTTTGCAGGTCATAGTGGAGAAGGTCTCAGGATCTCAGATTGTTGATATTGACAAGAGGAAGTACTTAGTTCCATCTGACATCACCGTGGCCCAGTTCATGTGGATCATCAGGAAGAGGATTCAGCTGCCATCTGAGAAGGCAATATTCCTTTTTGTAGACAAGACTGTCCCACAATCCAGGTAAGAGGCTATTCACTTGGTATTCAGAATCATTTCAGCAAGCCTGTGCATATTAGAGGGTCAGTAACACCACTCTTTGAGGCTCATTTGGTGATTTTAGGAGATGTTTGTCACATCTTAATCTCCATAAAAGTTTTCTTATTAGTTTGATGAACATCTTATTTTTTGAGCTAGGCTGAAAGGTGTCTGAAAAATATACTATGATTTACTTCCATGGCAAAAGGGTGAGCTTTGCAGTTAAGATATTCCTGCACTTCGTTGAGTGCAAAAGCACATCATCAATGTCAAAAAAATGATTCTCAGTATAACACAAAAAGTTGCACATGCAATAATCAGTAGCAAAATGCCATCAGTTATTCAGAAAAAAAACAATAACCTATCAGTTTACAAAGAAATTATAACATTACAAACTAGTTGCTGGTTCTTTTTTAAAAATCATCTTCTATTAAAAAAAGAATAATTGCAATAGAAAGGTTTTTCACATTACTTTTATATAGGAATGAGTTTCATTGTTTTCTGCTACATACAGAAAATAGAAGCAGCTACTAGCAGCTATTACAACTTTCTACACAGGATACTTTAGTAACATTGAAGGAAATAGTATATCATTGTGTGTCTTAGATGTGATATTGTTTTTAATACTTAAATGTAACAGAAAAAGTCGCTCCAGGTAATCTCTTAAAAAATAAAAAAACCTCAGTCTGTTCATGACTCCACTCATCTCACAGGCTTGAGTTTATGTAATAAACTTCTGTATGAGGAGAGAAAGATGTCAAGGGGTAGTCATCTATCTACTACTCACCAATTCTTTTCCATTCCAAGTACTCCTTACAAATCTTCCCAGCTCCTCTCTTGGGCAGAATGACATAATTGTTTTCCCTGCCAGTCATATCAAGTCTCCGTCTTTCAGTTCATTAGCCTTTTCTCAGTTTTGAGAAGTCGGAGAAAGTTGAGCTGAGGAGGCTTCATTTGTCACCTGACTGATGTGTACTGCACCAACCATAGATGGTTGGAGCAATGGACCAGCCAAGCAATTGCTAAGGTTTCTTTTTATTTTCAAAATAGAGACTAATTTCCAAAATTAGGAAGCATTCGGAAAAAGGCATTTGTAAAGAAATATAAAAAATTTACTCTGCAGAGTCCAGGATTGTTTCTCTAACTTAGGAGTCAACTGCTTTTCACTTATCCTCATTTTCTTTGGTATTATAACCTATACAAAGACAAGTTTTAGCTTTTATTAATATTTGTGTATATGAGGTTCTGACTGTTACCATTGGCAACTTGCATGAGCCAAGCAACCATTTCTCTTTTTTTCCCCTTTTAAGCTTAACTATGGGACAACTTTATGAGAAGGAAAAGGATGAGGATGGATTCTTGTATGTTGCCTACAGTGGAGAGAACACATTTGGTTTCTGAATGGTGGGTCTTGGCTACTGTACCATCCTGCTGTGTATCTTGTAAATAGCTGATCATTTTCTGTTCTGACATCCTCAGAAGTTCCTTCTATATACATGCATTTGTAACTGGATTTATTTCTTAATATATTGCTAGGTCTTGTTTTATTAGACTGTTAATTTATAAAAAGAAAGTTTTGTTGGTTTTGTGCATTTCTTTTTCTTGTGGCTATGAATTCCCAGAGCCTCAGTTNGTTGGGCTACTAAAACATGAAGAGAAGAACACACATTTATTGTGTTTTGAGATGTCAGTTTAAGAAAAATAAAAACAATAAATTAGTATCAGGAACACTAGATTTGCCAGCTTATCCAAAGCCAGAAGCAAGATGCTGATTGTGTTGAATTGAGCTAGTATGTTCCTCTTTCTCAATTAACAAACAAGTACAATAAAAAATCCTGTCACAAGCAGGCAGTGCTGTCATTTCTTTACCTTCATTTTGGCCAGAAAGTTACTCATCACCTTTACTAGATGCTACACAGCTGCTTCTGTTACTAGACATTGTACAGCTTCTCAAACTAGTGTGTGGCTGATGATACCAGGAAGAAACAAGGAGCTCTTTGCAGGTTTCCAAACCAATAGCTTCAGAGCTACCATCACAGCTACTTCTCTTTACAGGCAAAGAGGCAAACCCTTGGATTGTGTGGGAGAGGATGGAAAAAACAGCTAATTGACCTAATGGCACAGTGCTGGAGTTCACATCGATACTAAAGGATAACACTGGGTTGAAGAATTAGCATCACTTCAACCTTCCTAAGCCAACAAGTAAATGCTAACTACAGTTTGGATTCCTATTAAAAGCTTTTAATTCTTTTTCACACTACATGGTGCCTAAGAATCTAGTTTTTTTAATGCTTCCAATTACAGTGGAAATTTACCACTTTCCAAACTTAAATCGAATTCATACTAACTCAAGTCCCCATGAAGATACATTATGCCTAGAATTGTTTAGCTCTGCAGTCATTCACAAATATTGGCAGAAGGACTCCAAAATGTGAGTGTAGGAGCCTGTGAAATGTTGACACTACCCTATTAATGAGGCTTGTCTCAGTAACTGTGATGCATGTGCTTACTGCATCTGAAAATGTGCTGTTGATCCCAGTAACCCTTTCATTATTCACAATAACACTGCATTGTAAAGCACTGCTTTAGGAAACATTCTGTCAGTGCTTCCATCCTGAGCTACTTTTAGCTCCCTTTTCACACATTAATGTTTACTCTAAACAGAATTTTTGATTCAGAATGGAAGAAAGTGATCTCACCTGTCATTTTTTTAATTACCTTTCATTACCGAAAAATGTTCAGTTTCCTTTATGCTGAAAAGTTACAGTTTTTCTACAGTTATCAAGTAATATTTTTTTCTTAGCTGTTAACAGATGAGTAAGAAACATTTAGGACTTAAAAATGCTAGATTAAGTTAATGACATGCTAGCAAAGAGATGTATCTAAAAGCAAGGGAAGATGCCATAATTGAGGTAACTGGGATTACCCTTCATAAACCCCTAAAATCCCCACATAACTGCTCTCTTCAACGTCTCTGTATTTATTATTTTAGAATTAGGAGCCCAGACATGCAAGTAGTTCCAGAGAATGTAAGGATAAATATTCTACAGCAGTAACTTCACTTTTCATCTGCAGGTACACTTAAAATGGCAATAAAATATCAAGAGGTTTCCTTTTGAAATGCATGGGTGAAATGTATCCCTTTAGATAGTACACTCTTGTAAAATTATATAAAGCATTTGATCCCATCTAGTCTTTATTTTCTGCTAACCCTTCAATTTATGCACTGAACGAAAAGCAAAGAATTACCTCACTGTTCCTACAGCAACACCTCTCTATGTCTTATCTTTAAGTTAAATTGAAATGTCATCTCCAATTTAACTAAACCCGTACTGAATGGATTTAGTATTCAGTAAATATTTAGTATTCAGTGTTCTAAATTCAAAGTTAGACCATTTAGATGGTTTTTCCTCATATATTATCTTGCTTCTACAAGTATATATGTTAATTGTGTATATTATGTACCTATCATTGCTGCAGCCCACTTAGGACATTATCAGATAGTCTGAGAGAAAACTCCAACACCTTTCTTTCCTCCTTGCCAACAGAATTCTCCTGCCCATGGCAGCACATCCCTACCTCTTCCTTTTCTCGAGTGCTTAATGGATTTATTGCAGAGGTCTTTTAATTCCTAGTGAAAGGCTACAACTTGTTTTGGGCTCATGGTTTGTTTTTCTACAGGTAATTTAAGTAGTCTTCAGTTCACTTGGAACGTACTGAGATCAGTAAGCCTTCCAGCCTGTGTTGAGGTGAGCAGTGGACGTCTGCCGTTAAGATCAAAACCTGGCTTCTCCAAAGATAGTGGGATGCTAGCATCTGGTCTCATGGAACAGTAGCCTCAAGGTCAAACAAATTGATTACTCCTACCCTTGTTTCTATACCACTTGTTTCTATGCTCTGGTTTTGACTTCCTTTAAGATAAGCAGGCAGTCTGTCCTGCCTTCTTACTATGATTGAAAACAGAATGATGCTGTTAAAGTCAGCGCACTCAATGACTACAGTTTTTTTGTCCTGGCAATTAGGAGCCATTGGTCCCCAAACAAGTTGGGGACAGGCAAGAACCTGTCTGGGAAATACAGATGTGCTCATTTTACACATGTGGTGGGAAACTTGGTGCCCTTCTATGCTTTGCTGCTCCCACTGCCAATTGTTTCCTTGTCTTCATTAACCCTGCACTGTGGGCACTTCATCCCTGCTAACTCTGCTCTCCTGTGGCAGTCTCTGCATTCTACGTCTTCCTTGTGCCTTGCCTAGCTTTGTTTTTTGGGGTGTCAGCTCCCAGTGCAAAGGAGTGATAAAGGCTTGGAACATGTCAACTGCTACTTTCCACAAGCAATTCTTATCAAGGCTTGCTGACAATGATCCAACTTCAGTTTGCAAAGAGACTGTTCTCTGCGATCTCTGCATTTTTCCCTTCTGATTTTTGGAGCAGTTTCATGGTACTGCCAACAGCATTTCCTGACATTTTGGAATGAAACAGATGCAGCATTTAAATACTGATTTTCCATCACAGAAATGCCATCCATTTGAAGATGAGATACCACAGGCCTAGCCCCTCAGCCTTTTAAATGCTTTTCTGTTTCAGCTCTTTCTCTCTCTTCACATATTCACTGACTTGCTTTAGGCTTAAATATGTCCTCAACTCCACCCAAAAAGTGAGGTTAGCATCAGTGTTCAGCACCTCAAAAAGTACTTTTAAACCTGACAAGTAACATAAAAGCAGCAGTCTTCAGTTCACAAGTATTTTAGAAATGCACAAAAAGTCTTACAAGGAACAATCCTAACAGTCAGGCTCAAATTTCAGAAAATAATTAAAAGAATTTAAACCATATAACTGCTTATCTGAAAACTCTGATGCAAGAACTTCAGAACTAGTCTTATGTAACCCATTTTAATATTGCAGCTGGATAGGAAATAAGAACATTCCAGTCTGGTCAGCAGGTTCACTGCAGACATTGTTGATTAACTATGGGAAACTAAGCATGGTAAATTAATAGTTTCTGCAAGATTTCAGCAAAGAATGAAGGTAAATTTCAGGAACCTGAAAATCTACTGATAGCTCTTTAGGTACACTGTAGAACTCTGCCCTTGGAATGCCACTTGCTCAATTACAGGAAGACCTACCATGTATCTTCAGCAGTCCACTCTGTACCCCATGTGCAATGGCATCTGGCCATTTTCTATCCTCTGATGACTACTGCAAATCCCTAATCTCCATAATCCCTTGCCCTCTACAAACACATGAAATTACTTCCCCCTCACCAGCAGAACTGGTCTTTCCACATGTTAGTGCTGGATTTGAGCAAAAGGGCATATACACACAGAATTCAAGCTGTTACTTCTTCAACAAGAGAACTATTCTTACTTGACAAGTCAACCTAAGTGTGAAGTAAAAAGGATTTGCTGCTATCAGTTCTCAGACTGTAATGTTATGTGTGTTGTTTGGTCCCATATGTAGCTCAGTAGGTTGACAGCAAAGGCTGTTTAGAGAACTGCTGTGTCCATTTTTCAAATCCAAAACTCTAGGATACCAAAGAACAAAAAAAATTCAAATTACTAAAGAATTTTTAAGTTCTGAATTATCTACTTCTTTCATCCTGCCACTGCCTCGTCTATGTATTTCATGAATTGTGGTTTACAAGAGAAAAATACAAAAGGGGAATGTGCTCAGCAGCAGTTACTGAAATTGTTCTGAAATTGCTCACAAAAGGCAATAACTGGGACAGAAGGTTTAAGGAGGACTACACACTACTTCCTCCACAGTTGCTAACAATGTCGACTGTCCTGCCATGCAGATGTTAGTTGGTAATGAAGCATAATGACAAGGGACTAGAAGAGACATGCCAGAGGCTACTTTCAATACTCCCCAAAGCATCTCCACCTATGCCAGGCTATTAATGAACACAAGGAACAGTGACATAAATGGCTGAGGCATTGCTACTTTTAATTGAGCATTTCCCTCAGGGGGGCACAGAGATGGACAGTGCTTGAAACACCGAAGAGTAGGCAAATGCTAGCCTGTAATTACACAGGATTCGCCAATTTGAACCAAGTCATTGAGGAGTTTTCTTTCCTGCCTACAGAAGCAAAGCAGTTGAAGAGTTATCTAGCAAAGTCCTGAAATTGAGATGCATGGGATATCGTAAGTGGTATTATTTGACACAGACTCCTCCCCAGTGCTTTTGCTTCTGCTGTGGCCATATCTGTGGCTATGTCTAGTAAATAGCATATGTGAAGGATTCCCCCCAAAAAAAGACACATTAACAGAACTAGCTTTTCCAGTTAGAAGCAATGGGGCTGGGGGAAACAGAAAATTCTTCCAGGCACCAGACAAGAAGAGCTCAGAGTTATGAAAGTATTACTTACTATACATGAGGGTTGCCTCAACAACAGAAAAACAACCACAACATTATGAGAAGTGGAAGAAAAAAGCAGCACTAAAATTTTCCACAGTACTGCTTCAATGTCAGTGGACATTACTTTTGCTGCAATGACTATGGCTGGTAGATCAGATCCTCGGATACTAAGATAGAACATCACTGCTTCCTTTCTTTTGGCGGCATATTGTTTCATGCAGCTCAGAATTTTAAGTCAGCAATGACCCTTTTCTATATTTCAATTAAAAAAGGGCTTCAACTCAGTCAAAAGAAAAGTATTCTCTAAGTTGCTTTCCTTTTCACTCCCGTCTCTTTACAGTACATAAACTAGATGGCATCTTTTTCTGGCCCTTGAACTGCCGAGATATCTAATGTGGACCAGAGTTTATTGCTGGATTCACATAATCACATGGGTTCTCATGTGAAGTGCAGGTATTCCTTGGCGTTCTTGACCCAACCCAGCAGAGCTTGGCTACGCAGCACTCTCCAGGCTTCTTGATAATTTAATGCAGCTTCCTTGTAGTCCCAGTAGGTTTTTAGAGTCTTCATCCTGACAGAAAATGCACAAAAATGAAAGCAATTCTGTGATCCTATTGAATATGAGGTCACAAAATGAAAAAAGAAAACAAACATCTAAGAACCTGACGATCTCTTGGGAACTCTTCCATGCTACTTTGTGAAATTCTCTTCTAGGGAGACTTGGAGATGCCCAGGCTCTAAAGCTAGACATTGTCATCAATCTTACAATAGGAAGTAAAACAACATTTCTAGCACTAGAAATGTCTGTGTTTGACTGTGTGACCACAGGTTACAGAAAACTTTCATGACAGTAAAACCTGCTGAAACAAAGCTGAAAAGGTGGCCAGAGTTCTTTGAATTGGGTGGAAGTAGCCTTAGCATGCTAGAAAATTGCCTGGAAGGGAACAGAACAGAATGAACTGGACAGTTTTTCTTTTGCAACAAAAATCCAACAGTGAAAAATAAGACAAGGAGAAAATAATCTCTTTTCTTTCTCTAAAGCAAAATAGACTTGTCAGTTTTGGTGTTATTCCCCTTCCTCAAGTAGCAACTATGCCCCACAATTTCAGCAGAACAATTGGTAACTCAGCTGAGTACATTATACCAATGATTTTCAAAATAGGGAAATTCAGAACACAAAATCTGAACACAAGTGCCTGTAAGACAATCTCATCAAGATTTTTTTCCTTTCCTTGCATTCCATTCCCAACCCCTTTCATCTTCCTTTGCAAAAACATGTCAGCCACATGTGATATGTAATGTTTATACATTAAACTCAATATGAAGGGATGATCATAGGCAACGTGATCTTCACCAAGAGAGAGGAAGAGCCCAACTATTACAGGAACTCTAATCTGTGAGGTCTGAGAACCACTGCACTAACTTCTGAAACAGGCTTTCATGCTCGAAGGCGATTATGATCACTCCCACAAAACCTCCACAGCTCCACCATAACAGCAGACCATCAGAAGCTATGTTTGAGGCACTCAGCACTCTGCTATAAATTTATTTCTAAAATATTGTGACATGCAAAGCAAGCCATATTATCTATCCTTCAAACCTAGTATTCAGAAAGGTGCAAAAGTGGAGAACCTGTCTATGCCATTGCTGAATATAGGAGATACATTGTCTCTTTAAAAACCTGCCCTGCACTCTTTATCAGAGCTAATCCATTTTGCTTTCTCCACCTCTTTCACATTAATCATGCTCTGTGAAAATAACCTCTGAGCTGCTCTCAAAAGTGCCTTGTAAGGGCCCCACTAGAACTCTCCCCCACTTGGCCAGTGGAATGGTCACAGAACCCCATTATCAGTACTGGGTCTGGAACTGGAATCCTCCACACTGCAAACTGAGCAGGAAGGAAGAATAATAGTACAATCTTAATTGTGATGGCTCCTGACAATTTAAGAGAAAAGAGGATTAGTCAGTCATTTAATAAGCCCAACAAGAAAGTCAGGGCAGGTTTATTTTACAAAGTCTCCCTTAGATTCAGACAAAGGGTTATACAGGCAGCCACACCTTGTACAAACAGCAATGCCTGGAAACTCTCTATGGTGGAGGTCACTATATGACAAGAGAAGGTTTTCACTTCCCCAGGTGGTTACTAAGGCATGTTGTTTTCCTAACAGCAGGGAAAAAAAAAAAAGCAGTAATGCAAAAAATCTCCTTTGCCACATTACCATCAAGTCATCTGCAAACAATACTGCAGAGGATTTTACGTAACAATTCAGATTAGCAATAGCACAGCACTGTCCAATGGTGTGTCACCATTCCCTTGGCAGTGAGCACAGAAAACATGAAAATAAAGAAGATGGATTTATGCACCAGTAATTTCAAAACATGTGAGAGGGAACAACAGAAGAAAATTAGGTATGATAGGTGGCAGTACCAGGTAATAAATAAACAACATTAGAGATACCCTCCTTAGAGAGACGAGTGAGAATTTAAGTAAGGTACAGAAGACAGATCAGAAGAATTATCGCAAAGGAGGAAAGAATGTGAGACAGCATAATACAGTATTGTCTGGTTCTTGGTGAAGTAGCTCATGTCAGCCAAACACCACCTCCTTCTCAGTCTTACCTGAAAGCAAATAAACTAAATCCTGAAAAAACCCAAATTGATGAATGTCATGCTTAACATCTTAGACAAGCCATACTACTATAAATACCTAAATTTGCCTTTTAGAAGAGCTGGCAGAGTTCTGGCCCCAGTAGGCTGTCTACCTGTTCCAATTTAACAACACCCACATGTCTTCTGTGTGAAGACGAACAAGAAAGTCACAAAAAGCAAGAGAGGCAGCTTTAGATACACACACACACAAAAACCCAAAACAAACCAACCTAACAACCAACCAAACCCAAAAACCAAACCAAAAACCCCAAAAAGAACATCAGAATCAGTTCCATGTAAAAATAAATCCTCTGGTTCCTCAGTCTGACACTGCACAACAGAAAATGAAGGCAGCATTACACGAAGAATAACCCTTGTCCTAATATACCCTACAACTACAAAAAAAAACTGTTCAGAAAATTTGAAAGTACTACAGAATGAGCGTTCCTTGATGAAGCAGAAAAGATGGGAGGCAAGAGACAAAGAAGTGGACTACAAGAGTCAGGGAAGGAACTTAAGGTCAAAGTGGTAGAAGGAAACTGTGTGGTAGCACAGCTTTAGAGCCAACCAGTCAACCATTTGTGGGAAGAGATAATAAGATACATTTGAATGCAAAGAAATTACAAAACTGGGTAACACTTAAATACACAGAAGTTTAAAGGAACAATTTGAAAGTGTAGGATTTCTTATCTGAAGTTCACTCAGACTCCAAGGGGGAAAGAAATATCAAAACATCAGAATACTGTGGAGAAAGGAAAAGAGAAGATGAAGGAAACAGAAACACAAAGACACTTTTTAATTTTGCTTTTGAAGTGAAGGGGAGGAAGAAAAGACTTCAAAGGCAACCAGCTGCACAAGTTGACTAGTGAGCTAGCACCTCCTCTGTAAAATAGAGTTTGTGCAGCTTAAAAACAATGTCACATCTGTGGATCAGCTGGACTTTCTCAGTCCAGAGAGAAAAACAGTAGAGGACAAAAAAGTCAAAGGAAACAACAAAGCCAATGGTCTAGAAAAGCCCTGAGGTGAATTGACTTTATGTAAGCAGCATGTGATCAGCATAATGAGTCACCTACCCAACAATGCACAAGTTGAAAATCTGTTTAGAGGAACTTATGATGGCTAAACAAGTGAGGACAAACTCGTCCTGAAAAGAGGCTAAAAATTTCGTATTTCAAACCAATTTAAGGACAAAGTTACTCTACTTAGAGAATCAGTTGAAAGTATCTCAGCAATAGCATGGTCCATGTTGACATCCAAACTTTGAAGCAGTTATGAGACACAGAAAGTGACTGCAATCTTTAATTCAACAAATCTCATAAGCAAGCAAGATCCATTAATTAAAGATCCAGGGTGCACTCACCTTGGCTAAGTTCATTGCATCTACTGTCTTAGTACCATGAAAGGCTGAAATGGCCTAGCTCCCCTGCTTCCAATCACACATGCCTCCTACTTCCTTGGCATGGGTTCCATCTGTTTCAGAATTCCATTGGCCAGTTAAGTTCATTAGTCCAAGAGAATACACAGAAGACAAGGCAATTGTTTTCAACCACATTACCTCGTTGAACTGGCTCATCATAAGACTGGGGAAGTGCTACTGATACAAGGGAGAAAACGGGAATCTACAGCCAGCAGCAGCAGTGAACTGCTGTGGGACCATCCCCATTAGCAGCTACAAGCAGTTAAACTGGCACAAGAGTTGGGATAACTACATCCTAAAGCTGGTGAAACCTTATCTGAAAGCAAGTCTAAAATAAAATAAAACCTTCCATGGCAATGGATTTGGAACCTTTGCCTATGTCTTCCTTTGGGTACATCTTCCACAGTCTCTAAGCAAAAGAGAACTAAGTTTCTGGACATGTGAAATTATGCTTTACTTTATAGTATACCACCAAATACATAATGCACCTAATGCTATGCCATACTGGATGACGACTGCAAGTAACTAACTCCAGTCTGATAAACCAAATTTGTTTTTAATAATAGAAAGGAAAATTCCAATTATGGCTTCCTCAGACAAAAGCAGCTTTATTTTCTTCCCAGAAGGTCTCTGTTTATGAAACATTTGCATTGCAGAAAGAGCTCTATCCATTCTTACCAACCGTATGAGAGAAAAATGCAGAAAAAGCACTATCTCACGTTAATAGCTCTTACTCCACCGTATGCGAAGATGAAAACTGATTTTAATCTAAACAAAAAAAAAAAAAAAGAAAAAAAAGGTTTCTTTACTCAAACGCTTCCTTCTTGTGAATCAAATAAGTGGAATTTGATAGAATTACTGAACACCAAGTAGATATCAATAATTCCATGGCAATTTTGGGACACAAGGTTTGAATACCACCAAGGGTAAGAGCTGCAGGCAGCTGATCTAATAGCTCATGTTTTCAAAAAAGATACTACTTCCTCATCTTGTGTCTCTTTCCACATTTTTCAAGTATCAAAGTTTAACAATGGACTTATCTAAAATGAGATTACTGAGCAGATACTGTATCATTACAGTATTCTTCAGTTTCATTAAGATAAATTCACACTTCTAAAGGCAATGATAACGTCTTTACCGTAGAGTGTCTGGTAAATCCTCTTGTGCAATACTTGTCACCAGCTTTTGGAAGTTATGGAAGAGTTCCACTTTACAAATTTTGGATCTGATATAAAAAAAAATTTAGAAATTAGAAATTCTGATGGGCAAAAGAATCATAAATTCACTCCACCTTACAGCTCAAAGCAATACATCCCAACTAAACATTTTTGATAGAAAGCATTATGTTCACTTCTCAAAAATTGTAAAAATGTCTCTATCATTTAACTTTTCCTAACCCATCCAAGCTGCCCGCCTGCCTTTTCCCTTAGTTTTAAATGATGTATAGACAAAAACCTGCATTGCCCCCGTTCTCCCAGCCAGCGCTCACCAGTTTGCAGAATGGGCATTTTAAGATCACACTGTTATCTGCATGAAACTGCACTGTCATCAGTTCATAACTGCAGTAGTGTTTAGCCAGAAGGACTAGCCCAAGAACAGATCAAAAAAGCACAGGACTACAAAGGCTTTTTCAATTTGTTAAATTTTGTTTTATTCAAAACAAATAAAAGAAGGAGCAGAAATATCTGGAACAATGCTGATGTTTTCACAATGGTGAGGAGGACACATTCAGCCACAGCTGCAGGGGAATTAAATACAAAGAGGCTCATCAGAAAATAAAGTGAGTCAAAGTTTGAAAGATCTTTAGAGGATACTATATATATATCCATCAGCTTTTAGCCCTTCTATTTCCCCAAAGAGATGGCAACCAGAATCACTGTATATATAAAGCGTAGTTTGGTTTTGAATGGCCCAGCTGCCTCTATTTAATTTTCTTTGCATACTGGTCTTAACAATGACTGATTCAGCTCTCCAACAAGTGCAAGGTGATTCTCCAAAAGCACTGAAAATAAAATCAATTATTTAAAAAATCTTCCTATTTTACTAGCACGTATCTTCAGAACATCAAAAATGGCACAGCATCATAGACTCTCCACAAGGATTGTCAAGTCTAACTCCTGCCTCAGGAAAACCCCAACAATCCCAGCATATGCCTGAGAGCATTGTCCAAACACTCCTTGAACTTGGACCAGTGACCCTTGCCTTGGAGCCTGTTCCAGCAGCCAGGCACCCTCTGGGTGAAGAACCTTTCCCTAATATCCA